>CM038232.1:5663381-5753361 GCA_021442155.1 Cymbidium sinense
GTTAAAGGATCAAACCATCAAACTCTGTATGTCTCTAATCATACTAATACTTAGATTAAACTAAGATCCCCTGATAAATAGGTCATTATAGTATGTTCAAAAAATAATCATGGCCTACCATATTATTAATAGGTCATTATTATTTATCAATGACTAATATAGCCAAATAATATCTTGGTGAAGCTTTATTAGACTTTTGAACTAATTTAACTTAAAATAGACCTATTTAACCCTATAAGATCAAAGTTGTCAAATTGGTCATATTGATTAAACATAAGACCTCAAATAAATTTCAATAGGTTAAACATATCTCACTTAACACTAATTAGCTCTAAGTTAATTATCAATGAACCTACCACCACTTAAAATCTTATTACCTAATTAGTTTGGTGGCCAAAAAATTAGCTATTCATTTTCTGAGAAATTTTGTCAAAAATTCTAATGGTAATTTATCTAGAAATATAACATTTTTTTTACTTAAATGTTTAAAATTTTACTCACACTAGCATTCTTACAACAAAATAATAATAAATAATAATAATAATAATAATAATAATAATAATAATAATAATAATCATAATAAAAAGCAAACTAAAAAGGGCATTTTAATTATAATTTTTTTAAATAATTAAACAAGATGTATAGGAATGCTAACTCGAATATGTTGTAATATTTGATTTAAATATTACTTCATAGATTAGAAAATATAAATTATAGTTAAATATTTTCAATACTATAGCATTGCATGTAGGGGATATGTACATCTATACATGGCTTCCTAGAGAGCATTTCAAGCTTATACTAAAACAAAAAGTTGATGATTCTTCTTTAAAAATTGCTTAAGAAGGTTTTAAAATTTTCTTAAGAAGAGCTTAGCAAATGGAAGTAAGTTTAATTGATTAATGCTTCTTCTCTTCTTTGACAAGTGTACTACTTTTATTTACTCTTTTAATTTATTTTTTATAAGTTTTCATTACAAATTTTTTATTATTGCACAAATATTATTTTTTAAAAATTATATTATCATTATTATTATTATTATTATTATTATTATTATTATTATTATTATTATTATTATTATTATTATTATTATTATTATTATTATTATTATTATTATTAATATAGGAAGATTTATACACATACCACACATTTCAAATACATTTACAAATCTAACACTCAAAGTTAGACATTTAGTTATCTAACACATTATAATTTAGTTGTCTAACACTTTCTTATACTTGGAAATGTGCATTCACTTTAAAAAATGAGTATGTGATATTGATGATCGAGGCATTAAATATGTTAAAATTAAAATTTATATATAACAACCACCCTCCTTTCAAAACTATAAATCACCATCATATTATATTATTGCCATCACAATTGACTTTAAGAAAATTAATAGACAATCATTGATATGATATTATTGTTGGCTCCTTGTCACAAACTTAAAAGAGTTCTATCAATCCTCTTTGACATAAGCCCATAAATCATCAAGTCAATATGGCATGAACAATTCAAACAATAATCAATTTTTCTTTTAGGATTATAGCCCATGTCCTTACAAAGCTGATCATTATATCATATATGTATGGTCGCTATGCTTGATCTTCTATAATACTCTTGGTTGTATTCTTTCATGTATTTATCCCATTTCTTCACATCTTTCTCCATTAATTTTATGCTCGAAATCCACCATCAAGAAAATAGCCACATCGCCTAATCTCTAAAGTATATAGGTTTGACAAGCTCAGAGTATCCAATTATTACCTTTTGTGGAATCCTCAAATTTATACATTCTCTATAAAAAAAAAGTATTATTAAAGTTAAACATTCAAACTAAGCAATTAATAATGCACTATCATGAGCTATACTACATGAATATTTAATTAATTTAAATATATGCATACCTATAAATGGAACAATATTTTCCAAGGAGCTGACAAGCTTATGAGAAGGAGATTTGATGATATTTCTAATCTTTTGATCACCAAGCCAATACAAAAGATGACCAAATCAGCCATTATTGGAACCGATTCACCTCCCACTATAATACCATTCTTACAAAACTCAAAGCTTTTGAATGCTTTAGAATAATGCTCTCACTTCACCCTCTAGAAATTTTTTGGTAGTAAAGCTAATAAGGAGGAACTCATTGCTTGAAAGAAGCTACGATCTGGAACCATTTCATACCTCTCTATAGGGGTGATTTTCTTGATGTAGCTCTCAACAAACTTAGATATAACCCATCTCGATATCGAACAAAATTTTAAAGTGATATACATATAAATCTAATTTTTTTAAAATAAAAAAAGAAGTGAAATATATTTACTAAAGGAGAAAGCATAGTTGCCAAAACGCTTAGCATGATTTCTTCCCCAGGCTTGTGAAAGAGTAGTTTCGAGAAGTGAATGAAATAATAGTAACTAAAAAGGGATACTAGAAATCTAGTACATTCCACCTTTTAGTTCTCATTGTGTAAGAAAACTGCACCTATAAGTGCAAAATTCAGAAAAGTGAGAAGAAAATATTTGAGAAATTATTAGATATGATCTAAAGTATATATATATATATATATATATATATATATATATATATATATATATATATATATAATTTATGTATAGTCATGTGCTTGTTACCTCCATTTTAATTGTAATACATAGCAAGGTGGGCAATGGTGACAACTTATAAGATTTATTCAAATAATTTCAATGCATAATAACAATGAACATACCATTGCTACGACATTCTGCAATGATATCGATAACTAATTTGAGGAAATTGATGATTATAATATGTTTTCCTTTGACAAACTTAGTGGCTGTGTTTTCCATATTAGCTAAGTCCATGAAGTGGATCACCTTACCATTGAAGACCTGGCCTTTGTTCTTAGAAAAGTTGGGGATGTTTGGTAACTGGATCTTCCTAAGCAAAGGATCACAAAGTCCATGATATACTCCTATGATGGAGTAAGTACTATTAATTTGTAGTAAAATAAATATAATTATGATAGGAAACTCAAATTATTATTGAAATAAATGAAATTTTAGAATAATATTTTTAAGATAATTACATTATATAGCAAATATATATATAGTATATATATATATATATATATATTATCAAACCTAGAGTTTATTTTTCAATTAACATTAATGGATTCAACCGGCATCAAAATATAAATGTTTAAAAGTTTAATCCCATGCTTCTCAAAAAAAAAAAAATTCAAAAATTACCTCGCTCCATCTTCCATCTGTGGTAAATCACTTTATTAGATCCACCAATTGGGGATTTAACGATTTAGAGATCGACAAATCTCGTATGGTAGGAATCGGTTGCAACCTCCTAACATAGCCTATTTCTTCGCTCAACGGATCTCTTCTCTTCGATCCGTCAGCCTAGCCTAGCATCAATCTCGGTGGATTGCAACCACAGGTACGTTACCTTGGTTGCCTCAGGTGAACTTCTCTTCTTTGTGACAACAAGTTATGCGATCGCCTCTGCCATTTTTTTTGTTTGTAGAGATTCAAAATCTGGAGAGATTAGAAACCACAGCATATAGAGCTGTGGGAGTGGAGTCGTTGTTAATGTGGGGGAGGAGTGGTGAGGAAAGTATAGTATTGCTTACTGGGCTGGATTATAACTTTGCTTTGCATATTTTGCTTAATACTAGTTACTGGAGTTGTAAATATTGATTTTTAAATTTTTTGGCACTTAAGAAAACACAAATTCTATAGTTCAATTCATTGAATTACCTATAGCCGAAAAGCCTTGGATATCAAACGTAAGTTATTTTGTTGATTGGTTTCGACTTTTTTAGCTTGAAGTTCTGTAAGTGCACTTAGAAATTTATTTTACTATGTTTGAACTAGTGTGCATCTAATACGAGATAGAACAATGTGTTGTTAGGTATTGATTGATATTCATAACTCGAATTGAAGCACTTCCGTAAGCTTTAGTGGAATTTAGCATTGTTGCATTTCTATAATTGTAATTGTATACGGAATTGGGTAGTAGTAACGCTTGACGTTATCGAATGAGTTTTAAAATGAAATTGAATTATCATAATAATTTTTTTAGATCTAAATAATGTAACATTTATTTATATTTTGTAATGCACAAGATATCTTTGTTAAATGATGAATTTTAATTTCAATATTACATTCTTTTTTATTTATGTTTTTATTCTTTAAAAAATATTATTTAATTATAAGAAATTTATATTCTCAAATAACTTACCAAACATCTTTCTAGATTTAGCAGGATTTAATAAATCTGTTACCAAACACTCTTCAGGATTTACTAAATCCAATACATCTGGATTTAGTAAATCCTACTTGAAATAAATCCAATACGTTGCTAAACACCCCCATAGTATATTTATATATTTATCATATTATTTTTATATATTTAATATATAAAATTATATATTTATTTATCTAATATTTTTTAAGCTTAAAAAAATACATTTTATTCTTAAAAATATAGTTTTGATGTGATATTATATTAAAATTTAGATAATAAATATAAATATAATATATATAATATATATATATATATATATATATATATATATATATATATATATATATATATATATATATTCTTTTTAAAATTATATAATTTATTTCATGAGAGCCCTGGATTATATATCACCTAGAACTCATCCTTGTCCAACCAAAAGCAAAAGAAAGAACCCAACATTTCCATACCACAAACTCCAAAGTCGTAAACATAAAACTAGGACAATCAGAGCAAAAGCCCTCAACCCAATGTGATCGAGACATGCTCAGCATCCGGACCACTATAATTCCTCCACTTCTCCAAAACAATAGACAAAAGTAGACCAAGCATCTTTGAACTTCCAACATCTAAGTTTAAAAGAAACTCTAGTTTTGATCTTATGACAGAGTGCAGTGAAGGAAACCTCTTGCTTCTAGAAAAGCCTATTGTTTCTTTCACCATATAGTGTAAACAATAATTGCAACCGGTTAGTAGATACAAACGCTTCAAAGCCTTGTGCTCATGGATAAGAAGAAGCAGCACTTGTTGTAGAATTAAAAAAAAAAACAACCATTGGGCAAAAGATTTCTAATAAGTTTAAAGGAAAAGGGATAGGCAAAAAAGAGATGGGTAAGAGATTCCTTTTCACAATGACAAAGTGGCAATCGAGAATAGGACAAAGACCACAAAAGTTGAGTACATCGAAATTTTAAGCCCTTCGATGATAGCCATCCAACAAAAAAATTGCATAGTTAACAACATAGCATTTGAACCAAATATCATTAAACCACTCACGGTGAATTAATAAAATTAAATCTAGAATCCTTTAGAGATTCCCTTACACCTAAAAACGTATTTGACCAAGGAGAAAGCGATAGAAGTCTAATAGAGTTAAAACAAGCGAGTTCTAACTTCAAGTAGAGGAAGAGACCACTTTGGAGTCGATTATAGAACTTAGAGGGAGGTTCTGGGAAAATCAAAGAATTATAAATCTCTAAAAGAGATTTACCCTAACACCAAGGATCGAAGAAAATGGTGCAAGATGAGCCATCCCTAATCGAGACATAAATCTGCCCCAAACCATAAGGGAGTTCCCTCCAAAGAGCGAGAGAGAGAGATCTATTCCAAATTGAGCCATACTTGTTCCCACACACCAAGCCAACAAGGTATACCGATTGAATACTTTACATAGAACCTTGATTTTACACAGGACATTTAGTGTATTAGATTGGGAGTTCCTCCTTTCCCTCTAGTTAAAGTGGTTCTATTCCAAGAGATTATATTTCTTAACCGCATCGTGAAAGAAGAATTTTGAAGTAATAGGTGATCTTCTTGAGTATATTCTTAGGGAGAAACAAGGCCCTTAACCAGTAAGTTAAACAACTGTTAATCGATGATCTAATAAGCTATAATCTACCCCCAAAAGAGAGCCACTTGGATTTTAAACCCACAAGCTAGGAGGAGAGCTTGTCCAGGAAGGATGTAAAATGATTAGATTAGGGTTCCACCACTAGAGGAAGACCTGGTATTTAAGAAGAAACACACCCTTATCAATATTGGATGCGATGCATGGATGCTTTAAGGAGGACTTAGAAGCGATTTACTATATAGTTAACTTTAAGTCCAAGTACATTAGGAGAAAGTGTTGTGGTCTCCTAAAGAGCAATTTGGGAGCCGACATCCCTAAGACAAGGATGTCATCATCAAGAAGGAGATGAGAGATAGAGCTAGAAGCCGGTTTGAAAGAGAATCCAATACACTTTTTTCCGAAGACCCGAGAAATGTCTAGAATGATGGTAAAAAAAAGGAGATAAGGCACCCTTGTCTAAGCCCTTGGAGGAGGAGTAAACCTTTAATTTGCCCATTTAGAATAATGGAAAAGGAATATCGATATACATGCCTCCACTCATTTGACAAATAGGGAAACCTTTCTAGGTCATCCGAGAAGAAGGGCCTTGCGGTTAACACACAAAAAAGCTTTTTAAGGTTAGTCTTGATGCGAAGAAGGCATTATGGTGGCTCTTTTGGTAAAATCAGCCCATATCTCATGTGCTAAAGCGATGTTATCCTATATCCCTTTGCATAATGAATGTAGATGAAAGTGAATGATGCTTGGGAGAATATGTTTAAGTCTATTAACAAGAACTTTAGCGATAACCTTAATGAAGGTATTACATATGGAAATAGGCCTAAAATCGAGAAGGAATTTGCATGTTTAATTTTAGGAATTAGCGTAATGATGCTTAAATAAATCAAATGGAGTTTTGAAGAAGTGGTGAAGAATTGCCTTGATAATATCCCAACTTTGAATAAAGAACTTTGATGTAAAGCCATCGAAAGGATTTGTCCCCATTAATACCATGAAGAGTAGAGAATCTCTTGGTCTAAAATAGGGGCACCGAGATCAACATAATGCGAAGGGAAAATGGTATCACCCATCGGGATATCTAAAGGGTTGTCTAGAGTAAAACTTGGCTTATTAAAAAGGAAGTAATAGTAATCACAAATTTCATCAGCAATCTCTGTTGGGTTGGATAGAACACCCTTATCAGTGAGTAGCTCTTTAATTAGATTGGTATTCCTCCTCTCCTTAATTGAGTAATAGAAAAACTTTAGATCATCATCTACATGAGTAAGCACTTAGCACGCTACTTGACCCAAAGACTCTCCTTCTTCAATATCCCTGCAGCATATCCTTGATGTTGTGGGATATGTCATATTGGGTCACTCTCCAAAGTTGCAAAAAATGCTCGATCCTTTTTAAGTTCTTCAAATTTCTAGTCAAGTGGAGACTATTCCCTATAAAAGCTCTTAATGGCTTCTCTAACTCGTTTAAACTTCTTAAATAGCACAAAGGAAGGGTCACCAAGACGATTAGACTATGCACTTTTGATGATATCAAGAAAATTGGGATGAAGCACCCAATTACGAAAACATGAACTTGTGAGGCCTTTGTTCATAGTCTTGAAAGGAAATGATCAAAGGAGAGTGATCCAATGAGAGGAGGAGGAACCTTGTAGGAGGAAACAAGAAAAAAGGTCCCATGATAAATTGCATAGGACAAGATCAATTTTAAACTTAATCGAGTTGTCAACTCTTTGATTTGACCAAGTGAAAATAGCCCAACTAGGAAGATCAAGTAACACCTCTTGGTTCACACAATCTTTAAAGTTAGATACGATTGGGAGGAATCGGTTTCACCCATCTTTCTCATGAGAATAAAGAATGCAATTAAAGTCTCCCAAAGCATCAAGGAGAGTCCATGGAGCTAGAAATAAGTTGAATAGCTTCCCAAAGCAATCAGTCCATAGCATCATTAAGTAAAATGGAACCCTAGAAAAGGGAGAAGAGAGCCATGTATAAACCGAGATGTGGTAAGAAGTGGAATAAAGGAGAGAACATTTGAATTCCATTTCACCAAATGACCCCGAAAAAATCAAAACGCCTTCAAAGGGAAAAGGGTAAGTTTTCTATTTGAAGAAACATCCGAGAAGAATCCATGCATAGTTTGGTTTCCAAAAGGAAAAACATAACAAGTTGAAAGTCTTTAATAGTTCTCAAATCCTCACCCACATCTAATAGTCCCACATTCCGAACCTAGCTGGAGGCGCATAAGGAACAATTAATAGTTTTTCCTTTCTTCTTAGCCTTTGAGCTAAGAGAGGCTGGGACTTGGACACACTCTTATCCCAGTATTTTTCCCGTGTGTTTTGGGGAGAGAATGGGTTTTGTGGTAATGGCCTTAGAAGGGGAGCATGCAAATGAATGAGTGGTTATGTTGTAAGTAGAGTTTGTATTAGAGGTTGTAAAAGGATCGACTGTAGCTTCACTCAAGGAAGGATCCGCTTCTTCCAAATCGGGAGAGGTGGGAGACTAAGCGGGGAGTTGATTGAGGTCATTGATGGGGTTGGAATTCAGCGAGAGAAGGATATCCTCAGAGTCGGGTTCTTCAGAAGCTAGAGACTGAGGGGTCGTTTCTACAAGGGGGAAGAAGAGGACAAGATAACATTCTCAGTAGAAGTTCTAGTGGTTGCTACCGTATGTTGTGGGATTATCTAATCCTGGGGACGCCTACTTCTACTATGACCATAAGCTGGCAAATGAGCCACGGGGTTAAGAGCGCATTGGGTATCAACATGAGAGAACGTAGAGCATTTTCTACAGGCCTAATGCTTCCAATCAAAGATAATTGCTTGCTCAAATTTGAGAACATTTAGGTTCATGATGACTGAATCCGAAAGAGAAGATGAGGGGTTGACCTGCACATAGATCTTAGTGAAGTTTAGCCGAGATTTTGAAGCAGTGAGGCTATCAATCGCAAGGGGAATGAACTTTATTGGCACCTAGATACCTCATACCTCATTCTAGCACAATGAAAAATTAGGAAGTTTAATCCAAAGAGGAATTTTAAAAAATTTTCTTTAATTGGAAATCCCAAGACCATTTTTTAAAGATAACCTCCCATTAAGGAAGCAAGGTCCGTCCCAAATCGGTCATAGTCTTCTTTGTAAGAGAATTTGAACATAAAGAAATCACCCTCAAGAGTAAAGATCCGTGACCCTTGAAAGACCATTTCTTTTTTATAGGACAAAAGAGCGTCAGAAAGGTCACCTCGATGGCATGACCAACTAAGGAGAGTTGCCATTCTCCGGCCGAGAAGCTAATTTCTTCATCAAGAGGGGAGCATAAGATAGGGAGAAAGACTTACCGAGATGTGCGAGTTTAACATCCTTCCAAGGAGCTCTAAGGTTAGGAATTGCAGAATAGAGCCATAAGCAAGAGTATTTGAAAATGGAGGGAAGGAGGATGTGGATGCTAGGTCCAAACTCATGATTTTGAAGAGGGATGAACCAGATGCGGAGATAAAAAAGCTCAAGAAAGGACTTCCGATCGGAGGCCAGACAGTGCTCTTTCAATACCCAAGAGTAGCAAGAGGAAGTGTACCTTCTATTGAGACCTCCCGAGAACATAATCGACCCAAAATGGAAACCCTAGCTTTCATGCCTATTGCAATGGATTTTGGTTTGGGATGATTATATCATGCATTCAATATAAAGAGAAAATGACACAATATAATATTTGTCGATATATCGAAATTTGTTCGATTAAAATAATAATATTAATGAAATAAACAGTGTACTTTATCAAATTGAATTAAAATTTTATAAAAGAATATATATTTTTTACGTAAATCATTATTATTTAATTTTTATACTTATTATTTAATTTCTAATATGGTGGAGTAAGTTCTGAATTTTTCTTCTCGTAGAGTAAGTTTTGTATCGACTTATGAACTTTTCTTTTCCCATCATTTGTATATTGATACACATACGATAGAATTAAATGATTTATTATTATTTTTACTATTTTAAAAATTCTACTAATTTATTTTCTTTTTTTCTATTTTTAAAATAAAAAATTGTAATATTATGTCACCTATTCTATAATTTTAATAATTGACATATCTATTATTTGTATCTTATCATGTTCATATCATTGATGATATCTCATCAATAAATTTTAAAAAATAATAATAATGATAATAATAAATAAATGAAGATTAGGCATATATAGAAGAAAGATTAATTATTATATCAATTAATTTGTATATATTTTATCATCATCATACTAAGATAAACCAACTCTTTTGAGTCCTCATGTTGTGTTTTCAAGATATTGGATCATTTGAAAATAGTCATGATGGTATATTTCATGCTTATTATATTAAAAAAAGTTTTATGAAGTATTTCTATTATACTAAGTGGTTATTTGGATTGATGATTGTTTAGTGCAAAGTAAAATAAATGAACGGATTTTAACTTTTATGTGTTTGGCATGGTGCAAAGTAAGATTCTAAAATAATGCAATGTATTTAGAATATATTAGAAGATATAATTTTGTTATATTTGATTCATCCGATTTAAATGAACTTTAAATAAATCGCCGTGTAAATATAAATATGGGTGGAACTGCCCATAGTTTTTTTTTTTAAATGTAGTTTTTTTTAATTCCTTTTCCCACTCTAATAGAAGATCTTGCCCAATAGAGATGATTTTTTTCTTCCTTAGTTAAAACTTATATATCTTTATCCAAAATTATTTATGTAATTATATATTCTATGTATAATTATTTTTATTACTAACAACTTATTCATTTTGATCATAATAATATATGAAAATATATTTTATTAAACAACTTGATCAATATTTAAAAATGAACATCCCACATAACTACACACAATAATAGAATATTTTCTTGAGTGCCCTATAAAGAAAAGTAATTTAGCCTTCTCAAGCAATTTGGGACCAAAAAGATGAGTGTGTTGTATTATTAAATATAAAAAAATATGAATAGGCAATGAGTTCTACTATTAAACATAAAAAAAGCAATTTGCACCAATTATTAGCATTACATTTTAGCATATTATTATTATTAACTATATTTATAATTTTATTTATTTCAGGTAGTATAATTTTATTTTTAGAGCTTTTATATTATAATTATATTTTTATTTCAACTTATATATATGTTTATATTTAAATTATAAATTTATTTTTAAAATATTTAAATGCATTTATTCATATTTATAAATCATATATTTTATATACATATTAAGGATCATTAATAATTATAATTTATATGATACTTAATCTAAAATTAATATTAAGTATCTCATAAAATTTTAATTAAGATTTTTCTCAAACTTTTATTATTTTTTTTTTGTGAAAACTAGAACATAATAATTATATATTTATATATTTTTCTTATTTTTTATGAAACAAAATAAAATTATCATAAATCTTATATAAAAATATGATTTATATTTAAAATTTTTAATATTTAAATTATAAAAATAATAATAAATTTAATATTATTCTTAAGTATCAATAAATGTTAATAAATTTTTTTTGTCATGAAATTTTGATGATTAACTTTTTGAAAAGTATAATCGTGAATGTAAAGTGTTATCATATTATCTCCGTAATTTATTATTTTTGCAATAGTTAATAAAATTTCTTCAAATATAATATTTACGATTGATTATAATGTTGTTTGGCCATTATAAAATAGTTGGCCATGACTACTTTCTTATATAAATTTAATGCTTAATAATTTTCAACTAAATATTCAATTTAACAATTATTTAAATTGTGAATTTATTTAAAATGCCCATTTTACAACTGTATTAATTGCTTCTATTTATCGATTTTAATGAGATTTTAAAATCTATGCAAATAGTTCTTACCTATTTTTAATACAGATGATCATAAATTTTATTTTTTATTGTTTACTAGTAGTTACTAATGTTGTTATTTTGAAATAAATTATATCAAATTATTTTTAAATTGAACTAAACTTTAACTTGATTTGATGCCATATGAATAGCATTATAATTAACTTTCATTATAAAAATAATTATCTTGAGCTTAAGTACTTGTATTAAGAACATATTTGCTAAATTTTATGATATTGATATGCCGAAGAAATAATATTTTGATTAATCTGGTTGTCACTTATTTTATATAGTTCATTAATTATGGGATCAGCTTGTTCATAATTAACTTGTTTAAAAATTATTTATGAATAATATGTTGACATTCACCTCATTAGAATTTGACTAAAATACGAGTGAAACCTAAGTTGAGCTTAAATAAAATAAAATTTTAATTTATTTAGCTTTTAAAAGGATCTTATAAATTAAAGCAATTTAATCATAGTTTAGGATGCACTTGGGGTAATTTTTCAGTAACTTTATTTGGCTATCAACTTCCTGATCTCTTTTCAAAAATTTTATGATGAAAAGTTATTTTATGAAAGTTATTTGATTATTTCAAAAAAAAAATTATAATACACATTAGCTTTCTAAAAAATTAATTAACTTTACAATTATCTTTATAAAAAATGAGCTCAAAATTTATATTCATGTTAGGCTAGGTTACTTAACCAAATAATCAAATATGAGTTTCTTAATAAATCTAATACAAGCTATTTTATCAATTTTACCTAGCATAATCATCCCAAACGCACCCTAAGGCTGCCATAGTGAGCATATTTAACACCTAAACTTCAATTTTTAGATATATTACACTCAAATCTTTAACATCACATCAAAAATATCATCACCACACATTTTTTTAGAAGTGAAACGCACCCTTTTAAGCACAATAAAGTGTTAGATAAGTAAATATTTAACTTTAGGTGTTAGATATATAAAGATATATAAATTGTGTGATATGGATGTAAATCTTTCTTATTATTATTATTATTATTATTATTATTATAGATATGGATAATAATCTGAGTCTTCCATGGAGTGGCTGTCCTCGATGACCACCGATTTGACATGATATTTGAATTTTATATGATTCTTACAAATTATTTATCTTATTAACATATTCAAATGAGACATATGTTTCAAAATATCATCCTTGCTCACAATGGAAGTAAGCATAAACCATACAAACTTTATTTAAATAATAATTATACTAAATTCTTAAGAATAGTATGAATAAATTTATATTTTCAACATTTGTTTTATCATTTTGGAAGACTTAAACAATTTAAAACTATTTAAACATAAATTGAATATAATAATTTCTAAACTTTTAAAATTATGATAAATAGCTAAAGCTTCCATGATAAACCCAAATATTAAATGAACAATTTAAAATCTCCTCGATTAATACTCATTTAAATTTGTTCAAATTAATAATAAACAAATTTGAAAGTTTTTTAATAAATATTAAATTTTAAATGAACCAAATTTAAATATGATTTAACTCGTTTATTTATGATCATGAATAAACTCATTTTTTACTAGTTCAATGAGTAACTTGTTTATATTATTTAAATAAAATAGGATTGAATAAAATATTTTTAATTATATATTTAAGGGTATCTATTATAACTTAATATTACTAGTGTTTATTTCATTAATATCTTTTATTAACAAACTTATTAATTAACTCATCAGCCATCATTATCCACCATATGCAAGATGAAAATTAAACTTTGATCTGAGGGATGAGAAATTGCATGAGGAATTAGTACACATTAATTTACTTCTCTTTTAAATTTTTTTTGTCATTTATTTTAAAAAATAAATTCTTGTCGGCCTGAAATCTCATCAAGCTATCAAGTTTGTGTACATTAAAAAAAACCAAAACTCTAAACAAAAAGTTGAATACCAAATTTAATAAAAGTCATCAAACAATATAAATACCTAGTTTGTAATTTGTTTGAGCATTTTGAGTTTTTCAAATTAATTTATTTGCCATTAAAGAATATGTATATATTTAATGCAATTTTTTCTTGTTTATTTATTTCAATAAATTGATTTGTTAGTATTTATTTATATTAAATGATTATAAGAGAGTTTGGTCACAGTTTATATAATATTTTACTTAATTTGACTAAAGAAATTATATATTAATTCTAAATTTATTTAATTTTTATTTGTTAAATTCATAAAATTATTTATTTATAACTAAATATAAAAAAGCAAAATATTCATTTGGATTTTCAGCTTATTTATTAACCCGTTGAAGTAATTCAATTAATGTAAATAAGCCAAGTATGATTAGTGAAAATTTTAAACAAGTCAAGTATGAACATTCATTTGATAGTTCAGCTAGCTCAAGCTCGAGTATGAACAACTTATAAAATGATTGAATCAAGTCCAATTCACGATATACACAGCTTGACTCAGCTTGATTATAGTCGTAACTACATTGGCACCTAAAGTGTGTTCATATATATAATTTAATCTATTTAAGAAAAAAATAATGAACCCTTAAAAACTTTTAGTCAGAAATTGATGCTAAAAAAAAATGATGATTCATTGATAAATATTCTTAAAATATTATTAAAATTTTAGGATTACATCTCACATATGTTAAATTTCCACTCCTTTTTTTGTAGAGAAAAGAAAAAAACTGTTATGTTTCTCCAACAATTTTTAATCAATAGATCCCTAAACAATATATATATTGTGTCATTGTGAACCTAATAAAATGCTAATTTCTTGGTTCTATTTTATGATTTTGACAATGATTTTATATTTTTTCATGAATATCTATTATATTTAGCTTGACAAATCTCTTCTATTCTCAGGGACCATTAGGTAATCATTTCCATGTAAATTCACCTATTACTTCTATTTTTAGACTAATTATTTGAGTATAGTAAAAAAATGCATTTTTGAAAGTTTCTTAAATGTCTTTTGAATTTATTCTCAATTGAAAGATCTTTGATAAAAACCAACTTTTTAGTGGATAGCAACTTTTGTTATCATTATCTTGCTTGGGCATAGGATTCAAGTTTGTATATCATAAAATAAATAAATATAACTATATTGATATTGATTGTTATTTTATATAGAGATGAAGAGTTCAATTCATAATGACAATTTTTCCCCTAAAGTTATAAGTTGCAACATCAAAATATGATCCACATGGTGTATCTCTATTGATAACTTCACTCCTAAAGTTATTCTCCCACCTCCCTCACTTCTTTAGGAAATTCAAGGGATCTATCTTATCACTCTTTCTAATCAAATTAATTGTGTAAAAGACATATTCAAGTAAATTTTTTATATGATTCTATTAATGATCAAGACAAGTTTGTTTTTGTTAATTCATTTACTAGATTTGATGATGATACTTCACCAAAGAACTTTGACTTCTTCACAGAACATAGAAGCAAATATTGGGACAAGAGGAAAAAGAAGTATTTTTATTATACTAGATATTCTTTTAAATCCCTCGTATAATATGATATGTTAAAATAGAAAAAAGGAGTACAGCAAGGCTTACCCTCTTTGTCTTTTTCTTACTTTTGATTGGCCTATATAGGTTTTGTTTTGTAATTAAAATAATTGTTTAAATTTTACAAAATGAATAAAGAAGTCTAATATGAAGCAAACTATAGAAAAATTTAAGATTATCAACCTCAATATTCATTTTACAAGCACAACAACAAGCCTTTATCCCACTATGTGGATCTGCATGAATCCTTCCTCTCCATTGGGTCCTAAATATCATATTCTCATTTAATTCTGTTGACCTCCACATATGTCATATATCAAGACAAGCCCACAAGTTAAATTCGATGGACTTCGGAAGCGACAGTGCGCAAATCGGGGTTCAAAATGCGAGACATCACCAAAACTGGTCGAAATGACCTCCGATCGATGAACGATTTCACCTCACGTCGAACGTTGAAATTGATTAGAATATAGATATTGCAAAATCTAACGATCAATCGATTAAGTGCTCGAGTTATGAACATGTCTGCACATATATCAAGCTCAGGAGGCACCGGTGAAAGTTAAACGACCTCCATTCATGAAATTGATCATGCTATTGGCTTTGAAATGCCAAAATCTATCAAATAAGACTGTTCGCACTCAATTCAAATAAGTCTGCACAAAAATCGAGCGAGCGAAAATGGCGACGCACATTTCGAGCTAAAATTGACTCAATTTAGCGTCGACTCGAACCAAATGGCCTCCGATCGAACGACGCACCATCGTTTCGTAACAATGAAATTACCTTTAATTGATATATATTGACTATGTACATTTATCGGCGTGAAACCATATTAAAATCATTTAAATTAATTTAAAATTAATTTAAAAAATTTCCAAATTGCCCCTCAAGCAACAACCTTTCTCTTTTCTTAAAAACTACTTTAATTTAAAATTTAAAAAAAAACTGAAAAGAAAAAACCACTCCCCCCATTTTCCTCAACATCCTCCTCATTCTCTCCCACTCTCTCATTTGGCCCTATTCTGAAAAATTCCTCTCCATTTCTCTCCAAAAGCCCTCTCTCACATCCAAGGTAATTTGGCTCCTCTTATTCCAAAATTTCATCTTTTCCACTATTCAGCAGTCACTCACCATCATCCTGCCAGCTGCTGCTCGCTTCCACCACCGCCCAAGAGAACCCAGACGAATCAATCACCATAAGATCACGCCTCCAAACGCCCGCCCGTGTTCCTAATCCCAGCCTGTAATTACACTATTTCACAGAATCTATCCTCCTGCCCACCGGTGGCATCCGCAGCGCAAGCTCCAGCCGGTCTTCGATCCGCATCAGCTCACTCGTCCCACCAGGTGGTGTCTCACTCCACCACCGGGGTCTGTTTCCGATCCGCCATTCCACCATACTGTTTCACGCTGACCCGCTTCCATGTCGACCAAGAACATGACCTCCGCAACCTACTGATCCGTCGTGACATTGCGCATCTGCCAACCCTTCCTGACTTTTCCATCCTTCAATCCCGCAAACTAAACGTTTCAGCCCAAATCACACAATTTGACCGTTTCATAACCCTTGGTGGTCCCACCAGCTGCAATCCTTTCTCTCTCTCTACAAATTAGGGAAGAAAATCATCGAGGAATTCTTCCTTCGATTTTGCCGATCCCCGCTTTAGCTATCCCACGTCACAAATCGGGAAGAAAATCATCAGTGAATTCTTTTTTGATTTTCGATCGATCCCTTACATTACATTCTCAATCGCATACCCAACCCGTTCCTTTGTCGAGCAAGACCAAACATTCTTCGATCATGTGAGATTTTGAATGTGAATACATATATGCATGCTTGTGTATCTTTGTAGGTTTGAAGACCTCGTCGTGCTCAGTAGGGAGCGATGGGATGAAAAGGCAAGTGGTAAGACACCGCTATTCATAGGGCATATCGAGTAAGCCAAACCAGTTAGATGTCGCTCTGGGAAATAAAATTTTGTCTAATCTCCAGACTTAAAAAAAAAGAGGGGATAACTATATATTACATTGTATGTATTCTTGCAGATTTGAAGACCTCATTGTGCTCAATATGGCACAACGGGATAAAAAAAGAGTAGGTTGTGGTGTCATAAGACACCAATGCCAGGCATCGAGTAGACAAAATATCCCGAGCCTCCTATATTGGGATGATGATGAGGTCGCCAAAAATCTTATCTAATTTAGACTTAGAAAAGATGGGGAAATCAAATTTGAATAAAAGAGAAAAATTAAATTTGAATAAGGGGAAATCAAATTTGAATAAAAGAGGAAATCAAATTTAAATAAAAGATGGGAAAAATCAAATTTGAATAAAAGAGGAAATCAAATTTAAATAAAAGAGAAAAAATCAAATTTGAATAAAAGAGGGAGAAATTACCTTTAAGAGTAAATCTTCTAGTTTCAAAATGCCTTCGCCAGGATCTACAACTATTCGCATAAAGGCAGAAGGTGATACTAAATCAAAATCTACAAAAGAAGACGATACTAAATCAAAATCTACAAAATCATAGCCCTCTCTCGATCAAAACTAAGGAATTTCATTCTAATTATGATTTTAAAATCAATGATTTCATTAATTAGATGAAATTAGCTGTATAAATACTATGTGCCCGACACTATTTGAATGCTTAAATTTGAGTGTCGAGGATGTCATGGGTTGCTTCCGCTTAGTCTCGGACTTGGTAACAAAACCAAAAAAAACTTATAATAAGAGTTTCAAAAGTAGATCTAATCCTCTCATAGTAGCTAAAGTTGACAAAATCTAAAGTTTTTAAACATATTCAAATTATTCAAACATAAAATTACCTAAAATTACTATACACCTGCATGGGCCCCACACTATCAATGCTTAAATTGAGTGTGAGGATGTTGCAGGTTGCTTCTAGTCTTAGACTAGGTTCAAGTTAACAAAACCTAAAAATATATAATAAGAGTTTCAAAAGTAGATCTAATCCTCTGTTAGCAGCTAAATAGAGTTGCTAGGATCTAAAATGACATACTCAAATTAATTAAAATTTTCAAATCTAATATAATCAATTTTTCAAATCAAATTAAGTAGCAATCTAAAAACTGCTTAAATGAAATTCTATCATTAAAAACTTAAAGCAAAATGTAATCTACCCACCTTCCGCAACTATTTGTCAGGGGTTACAAACTAAGCTACAAAGGAGCCAATGTCAAATCAAATGTTCTGCTATGTTCACTCTCAATCAATCTATTGCCGAAGACGCGTGGCTCGTGTCCTCAACTGTGGGTTTGCTAGGCTCCATAAATGAAGGCTTATGACCGAGTCCTCGACGGGGTGGTTTGGCCAATCCGACTTTATATTACGATCCATAGCATGTATGCTCCTCAATGGCTCTACCCTTTGAGTTGTGAATCATAAGGTATACTTGATAGGACAAATAGCCCTCTGTCAGCTAAGGTGGACTTAAGATTGTCTCCTTAGACAAACACCACCCAATTATACAAGCATTTCTTGGACAACATAACCCATGTGTTGCTGATGAGGATCCTTCTATCGTTAATACCTCCTTTGACCAGTAGACTAGACCACAACCCCAAGATGACGGAACCATGGGATCTAGATCGGGCACGTCATCATTCCCCCAACCATCGGTTTAAGTTAAAATGGTGAATTCCATGTCTCAAATTCTAAAACTCTATATGTTGCTACGATACGCATGCATTGAATCTATCTAGCCTTTAATCGGTTCTTCTCTCACTCATGGGAAGGGTAATTAACTATAGGGCTTGCCTATAGTAAACTTGGAACCATATCCAATGTCCTCGCAAAATGAGGATGAAATCTCTGGGTAGCGTCTTATCTACTATCTCATCTGCCTTCTGAAAATTACATCGATACTTTAAAACACTCTTTTCATCGAAGAGGTCGGTGGAAGAATTTTCGAAGCCCACAAATTCTAATAAAATAATGGCATTTTATATACTTCCTAATCAAGACTTTTTAAGTCTACCTATGCATTTCTTAACATAGGTCAAATCTAAAGCATCTACTCTCCTAATTGGGACATTAGGCAACCAATGTTTAATGTGAGCAAACCATTTAAGATGACTCTCTCTAATCTAATCTCCATTGAAAATATATATATATATATATATATATATATATATATATATATATATATATATATATATATATATATATATATATATATATATATATGTATATATATTTTGTATTGTATGTTTATATCTTGCATTTTGTCGCTTAAGTGTAAAGCCACTTATCCACGAGTATTTTCATCTCGAACATTTAGTTTTATACTTCTCTTTTACTGGCCAACACTCTATAGGATAGAGCATCACAAATCTCACCACCATCTTATAAAATTTTACATACCAAAAAAATGTGCAACATATGTGCATGGCAGACACTATAATGAGTGAGCATAAGTTATTATACCAAAAAAGGAGCTATTATAGCACTAAATTGCAATAGTTAATAAAATTATTGCAATTCCAAATTTTGTTATTGTGATTATAATTGTTGCTTGATTCCTACATTTATGCCCTCTTTCAAGGAAATATTATGAGAGGGAGCTAATATATTTGAGCACAAAAATAGTGTTAATGATTATCATAGCATTAAGATTTGCATAAATTCAAATAATCTCTCTCTCTCTCTCTCTCTCTCTCTCTCTCTCTATATATATATATACACACACACACACGGAGACACATACACACACGCACAACACCTTTTAAAACTATAAGTTAAAGTAAATTATGTTATTCCCATCACTACTAAAATTGATTAGAACAAATAATCTTCATCATTTTATCAAGAGGGTTGTCACACAACCATATTATTTTTTATTCCCTACAACAAACTTAAAGAGATGTATCTCCTTTTCGATTTAAGCTCAACATAATCATTAGGTCCATACGACATAAACCATTTAGACAAAACCCTTTTTCTTTTAGGATTATAACCCATGTCCTTACAAAGTTGATCATTATAATATATTTGAATGATTCCAACACGATCTTCTATAATATTTATGACCATACTCTTTCATGTATTTATTCCATTTCTTCATATCTTCCTCCATCAATTTTATGCTCGGGAGCTGAAATCCAACATCAAGAAAATGTGCCAACCATATTGCCTTCAGCTTCGAAGTAAATAAGTTTGATGCGCTCTTTGAGTATCCAATTATTGTCATTTGTGAAATCCTCGGATGAATGCATTCTATATAGTACATAAATACGTCGATAAGATTATTCTTTTGACTAAAAATAATTCTTAAGCACACTATCACAAATTTAACTATAAAATAAATTTTTTGACATATTTTTTCAATGTTATTGAATAATCCTGTTTACTCATGCACTCATAGGTGTGTAAGAAAGCTAAATTTTATTTTCATGTTTGCCTCATTAACTTATTAAGTTGAACTTAGATGGTTGATAAACATAAAATTTATTGGTAAGTCAAATCTAAGTTATTAAATCTTTATATTGTCTATCACATGTATGCAAACGAATAATATAAATATATGAATATTAAAACCTATAATATACAAGATTATAAAGTATGTGAATACATAAATATGTATAAGTGCACATTCAAACATGCAAATTACATATGTGTAGGAACATAATCAAACTATTATCAAACCAAATAGGATCAACAAGGCCATGTTTCACTCATTAAATTAAATATATTAAATTTTAAAACTAGTTTAACTTAAGCTAATTATCCAGTAAAACACAAATAAGCTTTTTTTGATAACTTTATGCACTAGCTCTAATAGTATTTTAAGTTATATATGAATTTCTAATTAATCAATGTGAAGTATAACTATTAATGGAACAATATTATCTAGATGGCCACAATATATTTGAAATGAAAGCGATTTAAAGGCGTTTCAAATTTTCTCATCACCTTGAAGCCATACCAAATATGACTATATTAGCCTTTAAATGGAGCTTCATCTTCCAATATTATACCATCCCTACAAAACTCAAAGCTTTTGAATATTTTAGAACAATCCTCTTATTTTTCAGCATGTCATAGAATTTTTCAGGCAATAAAGCAACTAAGGATGAACTCATTGCTTGAAAGAAGCTATGGTCTGGAACTATTCTATACTTCTCCATAGGTGTTGTTTTCTTGATGTAGATTTTAATAAACTTAGTTATAAGCCACCTCTATATTTTTAAAAAAAAATGAATGTGAGATATTCATTTATATATTTAATTTAGAATAATTGTAAGAGGAGGAAAATCATTTACTAAAGATGTTGCCAAGAGGCTTAGCATGATTCCTTCTCCTCATCTGTGTAGGAGTAGCTCTGAAAAACGACTGGAGTAGAAGTAACCTAATAAAACACCACATGCTGATAAATCAACTATGTTCCATCGTTTCATTCGAAAAATCATCGTGCAAGGAACTTCCGCACCTAAAAGTGCAAATTTAAGAAAAGTAAGAATAAAGTATATGAAGCTTTATGTGTATGTGGAGTACTACCAGAGTGCATAGTATGCTTCATAATTGTTTAGTATAATGAACTATTGTATGATCTTCATATACTCCAACACCAAATAAGAGAAAATCTATATGTATTCTAACAATTTTAATAATGATACTAACAATAATCATACCATTAATATCAGCACATTCAGGGGCGACATCGATAATTGATTTGAGAAAACTGATTACAATGATAATGCGTTTTCCCTTGATAAACTCAGCGGCTTCTATATTTGCTAAGTCCATTGAGGATCACCTTATCATTGAAGGCCTGGGGCCTTTATTCTTGGAAGCTAGGGATATTAGGGAGGCCACTGAACCTTCCTAAGCAAAGAATTGCAAAGTCCATTACATTCTCCTATTATGGTGAACATATTGTCTATTAAGGGATTAAAATATTGATAGAATGTGAAGATTATATAGGTAAATTTGATAAACTAGACAACAATACAATGAGTATACAAACGCAAGAAGTAGAAAGGATGCAAAAGCTTAATTCAAAACTTAGGGCCCATTGGAATAAATTTTTTGTTTTCTATTTTTTATTTTTATTTTAATAAAATAGAAAAAATAAATAAAAATATGTTTGTTTATCTATTTTATTATTTTTATTTTTCTATTTTTAAACAAATTTATTTTTATTTTTAAAAATACTAAAAATATGTAAAACCTATTTTCTTTATTTTTTAAAAATCATCTTTTCTTTTCAAATTTTTAAATATTTGAATTTGATTTTTTTTTTTTTTAAAATTATATTATATAATATTATTAATTTTAATTAATTTAATCTAACAAGATTTATCTTGAATATATAATAATAATAGATTAATTTTACTAATTTAACTTTGTCAATAATTATTATTTAAAATATATTTATATCTTTTCAAAATTTTATCTTTCATATAAAATATAAATATGAATATTTTTTTTTCATATATATGCATGGACTCCTACAAATATGTCTTCTTTGTATTTTTAACATTCAAATGTTAGTTTATCATGCAATAAGATATTTTAAGTAGATGATGATCAAAATAATATTGCTCAAATCTCAAGATCACATTTGTAATTATACATAAAATGAATTAATATAAATTCTTGTTTGATAGATTTTACATTTTAAGTTTTTTGTTTATCATTTTATGAAAATATTATTTGATTGATATAACTCAAATCTAATTTATTATTATTTTATCCATCATATTTCATTTAATTTTATTTTATTTAAGAATATCATATAATAAATATTATTATTTTTTTCAAATATTTTTTTTTTATTTAAAATAAAAAATATCAAACATATTTTTTATTTTATTTAAAATTTTAAAAAATAAAAATAAAGTAATCCTAGATGATTTTTAATAATTAATTTTATTTATTTTTTATTAAAAAAAATTTTTAAAATAAAACTAAATATTTTAAAATAAAAATAATAAAATACATAAACATGTTTTTATTTTCATAAAATAAAAAAAAATAAAATATAAACAAAAATAAATAATAAAAATAAAGAAAATGATAAATTTTAGAGCATTTGGGATCAATATATTTTATTTTTGTGATATATATATATATATATATATATATATATATATATATATATATAATATAGAGAGAGAGAGAGAGAGAGATTATTTTTAAATAACTAAAAATATTTTATTATGTTTATGAATATTTTAAAAATGAATGTTATTCATTTTAATAGAATATAATTAAAATACATAAAAAAAATTAATTATTTTCTTCAAGATTTACAAAATAACATAAAAATTTTAATAAAAGAAATGATTAGCTTTTTGTTTTAAATGATTTTAGAACCATTAATATAATATATTATTTTATTAAATATTTTGATCATGAGCATAATAATATAATTTTATTATTTATATATATATTTTTTTTTTTTTTTTGTTTTTATTTTCCCTTTATTTTATGTGAAAATAAAAATAAGTTTGTTACTTTTATGAATTTATTGTTTTAAAAAAATAAAAAAAATATGTTTAGTTATTATTTATTAAAAAATTTTAATGAATTAATTATTGCTCTAAGGGTAGCTTGTACCACTTTTTATTTTTTATTTTTAAAATTTTAAAATAAAATAAAAATATGTTTGATGTTTTCTTATTTTAACATAAAGCAAAATAATATTTGAGCATACAAATGATGATGATGGATGTTTACTTATATATATGTTCTATTGCTCAAATCGAATCAAATGCAATATAATCGATGATCAATGAAATTGATGCACAAATTAGATTTAAATCCTCATCTAAATAACCCAAATAGCACTCGTTCTTAAAAGAATCACTTATAAAAATTAAATATAAAATCTATCAAACAAGAATTTCATAGTTCATTCAATTGCACATAATAAAATTGACAAGATACAATTTGACATTATGAAATTTGAGTAATATTATTTTGATCATCATCTATGCTAAAAAAAAAAAAAAGTTTGCTTGCAAGATAAACTACACCGATACATTTGAAATATTGAAAATACAAAAAAGATACTCAATTATAGTAGTTGATGCATAAACATAAAATATAAAATATCTACGCATATTTAAATTCTATGAGATAGATAAAATTATGTAAAGATATAAATATATTTTAAATAGTAAATATTGATGAAAAGATTAAATTACTATTATTATATAATCAAGTTAAATTTTATTAGAATCAATCAAAATTAATATATAAATTCAAATTTATATCATATATATAAACACACATGATATATTAAATTTAATCTACTATTTTCCTACACTCAAGATAAATCATATTAGATTAAACTAACTAAAAAGAATAATCTTATATAATATAATTTAAAAAAATAAAAAATTAAATTCAAATCTTTAAATATCTGAATAGTATGATCTGGTGTTTTAAAAGTAAAGAAAACAAATTTGAATATTTTTAGTATTTTGAAAATAAAATATAAATTTGTTTAAAAATAGAAAAACAAAAATAATAAAATAGATAAACAAATTTATTATATATATATATTTATATTTCTGAAAAATAAAAACAGAAAATAGAAAACAAAAATCGATCCCAAACAAGGCCTTCGATTTTTCGAGCTATAATTAATAGCTAAAAAATAAAGCCTTTCAATCACTTAAATCAAATTTATATTCATAATTTACGTGATTTAATAAATACTATTTTTTGAGTTAAAATTACCTCAGTAGCCCCATCTTCCTTCTCCACGGCAAGCTTCGGCGAACGCTTCGCCTGTTCCACCCCACAATTACTAGGCCGCCATCTCTTCCCAGTCCGGCCCAACATAGTCCAAACTCACCACCTTCTTCCCGAACCTCACATGCCTTATAAGATCAAACCGGCGAGCATAAGCCTCCAAGTACTCCATCACCGCTGGTTCGCCGGTGACCGACTCGCCATGGGAAGTTGATGAACCAGTAACTTCAATCAGAGTCTATAATGTGGTCAGAGCGCACACCCATACGCCGCTATAGAAGGCCTACCACCAACACCTAACCCAACCCAATTTGGTCAAATAGGTCAAATTGGTCAACTTAGCCTATTTGATCTATTTGAATCCAAATGAGCCAAAATCAAACCTAATCCAAATTAATCAAAACCACATAATCCAAAACTCTTCAAAACATCATTTGAACCTAACCCAAGCCTTGGTTTGACCCAGTTTGATCTATTGGTCAACCCAACCCAACTTGAACCCAAATGAACCCACTTGACCATATGAAGCCAAACCACTCTAAATCAACACATGGGATCCTAGGAGCTGGCCAAACCTAGCCCAAACTAACCCTAGATCATTCCCAAACTAGCTAAATCCAAGTGGGACCCAATTAACCATTGGGCAAGCTCATTTGCATTGGATTCTTACCATATGAGGCAAGGTCCACTCTCCTATCACCAAAGAAGTCATCCAAGTGCCAAATGAGGTGAACCTAAGCTTCCTAGCCCACCCTAGTATAGCTAGGATGGGATGGGAGTTCACCTCCTCCCTCTCAAGCCAAACGAGCACCCAAAGGACCAACCCAACCCAATCCTTTCATATCTTTCCTTGAGCTCGCCATAGCCTCGTCCACTCCAAGCAGAGGGAGTCGACCCCTTCAATGCCTCATGAAATTTTAGGGATGGATCCCATCCATCCATCACATTTTCGTGGTATACTCCCTCAATTTGAGCTGGCAATCGACATTATTAACTCTATGAGCCCCAAAGTGAGAAACAAAATCCTCATAGCATTTTAAACCTTTCCAAAGCCTCTCGAGCTTGAATTTTCTTCTCCAGTGCAACCAAAATAGGGGGTCAATCCGAAGTTCCATTTCCTCTCCACTCAACCAAACTCCAATTAAACTTACACCCACCTTCACCACACCAAATCTAAGCCAATCAAGTCATTTCCCAAGCTTCCAAGCTATCAGAGACCGAAGCTCGATCGAAGTCAAAGCTCCTACATGAGTGGATTGGCCTTGGGAGCAATCTACTTCTAATTAAAGCTCGTGTAGCTCAATAAGGCTTCATTTTCACCAAACGAAGCTTCCTCAATCATTAGAAACACCGATAACAAGATCTGACGAGATAATTTCTCAAACTGAGCTTTGTATGGAAATTGGTTGGCCTTTTCAAAGAGAAGTTGCATTTTAACCCATCTTAACAATTTGATCCGTGGATCCTTCGACGAAGTTTGGAGTGGATCCGAAGCTGTGAGATCGGATCGATCTATCCATGGTGGACAGGCTCTGTCATTTATCGCCAGAGGGAGATAGATCATGAGACATCCATTTCGCATGATTGGAATGAACAACTCTGATTAGATCACACTAGATCAACCTCTATTTCCCCCTTACCCCGGGGGATCTAATCGTGGCTGTCCGATCTTACATCAGAAGATCCACGGGAAAGCATGTCCACTGCAATCTAAGTCAGCCTCCCAATTTGATAACTTAAATACTCAATCCCATCACGTTACATAGAAAGCACATGCCGCCGCCAGCATGTGTACCAATGGATTAAGGCTCAAATAGGGTTATTTTAACTAATTTTAAGGCTCAAACTTTCTAAAATCATAATTAATCCTAGAAAAATTCAAAAAATATAAATGAAGGCTAATTTTAAAGATATTTCAGAGGAGAGTTTAAGAAAATTATTATTAATAAATTTTGAATAGTAATTTTTATTTAATTAAGGTTTATTTAAAACTTAATTAGCTTAATTTCTCTTTGATTAATTATCCAATTAGTCTCAAACATCCCAGAAATGTTTAGGGGAAGACCGCCGCCTCTCCTAATTTTCTTAGGATTTATTGGAAAGTTAATCAAGAAAATCAATAAATTTAGCCTTAATTGCTCTCCTACCTTAATTAATGATAATTAAGCAAATGAACATTGGTTTAATTAATTAAAATTATAATCCTTTGTTAATAATGAGAAGTCTTTGGGAGCTAGTTTGGGTTCATTCCTTATAACCATTTCATTAAGCCTCTTCATTTGTTTCAAATTAATTAATGCTTAAATAATAAATTAGCCACTTAATTAATTAATTAAAGGAAAGGATATCAAAAAATTTTAGAGGCTCATTGGATGTTTGAAGTGACTTAGGGATTGGGATTGAGGCATTTTCCTTAATCTCTTGCCCTAAGTTAATTTCATCATTCTAATTAAAAGATATAATCAAAGGATTTTAATTAACCAACCAAAGGCTTAACTAAATTAATTTAAAATCCAATTCAATCATAACTTTAATCAACCTTTGGTAGCTCCTTGCGTGTTCAATAACCCAAAGAGCGCTAATAAAATTATGGTTAGCTCATGTGTGAGAAAACCAAAAGAGTAATTAAGTGAGCTCCTAAAGTTTAATTAACTATTAATCATGAGCTAATTGCATTAGGCCACTTTCATTCTTTAAGAGCATTGCTAATTTACTTTTCATGTGTTTCATGTCATGTTGGCTTATCATTAATTAGTTAATTAACTTAAGGTGACATAGGCAAGGGTTAATTAATTGATTTAATTCATACCTCAATCAAGCCATAAAATCAACCTAATTGCTTTTTCATTAAATCAAATTAACTCACTCATGGGAATGGGATTAAGATTAGCAAACCTCTTTCACATCTCTTAAATCAAATCAAACATGAAATCATAAATGGCTTTAAGAAACTTTAGTTTATTTTAAATGAGTTTGTTTAAATACGATTGTCCTTAGGACTTAGTTGGATTGAATGAAAACACATGCTTGTGTTGCTTTATTTCCTTTCAATCATGCATTTATTTATTTCAAATTAATCAAATAAAAATGATTTACTTTATGTCAATTTATATGTGTTCACTTAATTAGAAATATGTGTGGCTATTATCACTATTAAATTACAAATTTACTTTCAAAAGTTTATTAATAAATAAATAACATATATATTGTGGCTTTAGTTATATATACATCAGAAATGCATGTGAATATAAACTTAGTGTATAAAGTAAAGTTTTTTTCTTACATTCATGTGTTGATTTGCATAAGTAAGAATGTTAGTGGGCATATTAATCTGGACATTCTAGGGAAGCACGACTTTAAGTAGCCCTAAGGAGATTCCTACCTAACTACCTTGGTGTGAAATAATGGTGGCATACCTAGTTGATTTCATTCTTATGCATTCAAACATTAGAATTTAGATAGAACTTTAATTCATTTACACAAATAAATCAAACAAATCAAAATACAATTTTTGCATGGTTTTCCTATTCTCATAGTTGATTATACATCCATATGTATTTAAGCATAGCGAGTATATTAATCTGAACATCCCAAAGATGCACTGCTTTAAGTAGCCCTAAAGAGATTCCTACCTCATTCTCTTGGTGCAGAACAATGGCGATGTACTTGCTTCAAACTTTTATATATTTGAATGTGTATTTAGCTAATGAATGAAATCATAATTTTCTTTTAAAAGACATGCATTCATTCATATTTTATTCAAGTGATTGGGTTGGTTAGTCATATGATTTAAAGTTCTTTCCTTATGCTTTTGCATAAGAATTTAGATAGAGATTTAAATTAATATGACAAAATAATTCAACCAAATGGAACATCAATTCCAAATAGATTTGTTTACATTCATCATTTAAGTGTTAAGATACAAATTGCATGTATAGGTATGTTTAGGACTTAATCGTATGCATGCTATATATGATGGAAAGAAATAAACAAAAAATGTGTTATGTGATAGTAGTTCATCCCAAATAATCTTAAGATGCCTTTCTTATTGAATGAGTCTATTTAAAGTAAACCTAAACTTTGGATTAATTTAAAATATGTAATAAGTCATTCATTAAATAGAATTGATTAATTAATTTTCTTTAAATATGGCTTAAGGTAGGGATGAAAGAGAGTGATCCTCTCTTTTCTTCTCTTTATAACACTTAGATGTTAAGTGTAGGTTAAATGAAACCAAAAAAATATTAAGTAAAATTTATAAATCAATTAACCCACTTAAAGTGAAACAAACCTTTATAATTAAATGCCCTTCACACTTAGAGAATGATAAGTCTAAAGTCTAGTTATAACATACCACACAAACCTTAATACACCACAGTAGATTAAGTCACCACTTCTATCTTTATTTTATAGCGGTGCATAGTTAGATGTACATTTCTTTTATGATGTATTGTTGTAGATTGGATGTTATGGTGTATTCTTTGTAGACTGGATGGTAGGCTTTGATTAACCTAACCATATTTTCTATAGGAGATTGTGCTTAAGAGTCACTTAAAATAAATATTAATGCTCTCTTTACAGTTGCTTAACCCTAACCATAATTTAAATTAGGACTTTTGGTTACCCATGTGCTAAGTCTAAATTATTCATTTAACTACTTGGGTTGTATGGTATGCTTAACTAACACTTATTTTGCATGTGTAGTTAGATTTACTTTTCCATTCTTTTAATGTAATTGTGCATTGGGAATTTTGTTAAGTGTTATGGGGGATAGGGATAAACATTGCCCGGGGTTTAATGATGCCTAAAAGCCTACTAAAACAAATGGAGTAACCAAATGAAGAAATGGAGGAAGCATGAAGACTTGAAGGCCTCCCACAACACTTATCATATATAATTTGTAATTATTCTT
This sequence comes from Cymbidium sinense, assembly GCA_021442155.1. NCBI lineage: Eukaryota > Viridiplantae > Streptophyta > Magnoliopsida > Asparagales > Orchidaceae > Cymbidium > Cymbidium sinense. Next base: position 5,693,293 of record CM038232.1, read on the forward strand.
TCATATACCATGTTGTATAAGGGTATAACGTCACCCATTTTCTTTTCGGTTATATATGTACCCTAATCAGCCTATTATTCTTTCATGTTGAGTTTATAAATATTTAATGTTATGTTTAGCTTGTGTATTGGAAATTACATGCCTCTCCATTAATGGCCTCGATCCATTTAGGCTCTGAAGGAAAAATAAACTTTTTACCCCAACTACAACTCATAAATAATCTTCTAAATAACTCATAATCTCACTTAAAGCCTTGGCATTAAATCAAGATAATTAAAAGATTTAGAACCCTCTTGTTGGATGTTGTATGCTGAATATCATACATATCATCTTGTTTTTATTCTTGCTAAGAGAGAGTTTTCATCCTTGATAGGTAAAAATACCTCCTTCTCTAATTTAGCCAATAACCCTATTTCATCATACATTTAGGTATATAAAATCCCATAGCCTTGGTCAAATTGAAGTGTTAAAATGAGTTAAAAAATGAGAAGATTTGCATTAGACTAAGTCAATATTCATACCACTCATGCTCTAGTCTCTTAAGGAGTGGGTTTAAGGACTTTAGTTTTCTTTCTAAATAATAATAACCAAACCATCTTGCAAAATATATGACTTGACCACATGATTTAAAATGTATGAGGAGTTAGTCATGCTCACTTTAGGGGATTATATGTCCAACAATCAGGTGGTTTATCATCTCTTATGGAGGTAAATAATATACTCATTTTTTTCCTTAGATTTAGGACATTCTTTAGCTCTCGCCAAAGCTCCCTAGATTTAGGATCTGAGATTGTTGTTTCCCTTCGGGCTACAAGCATAAATCCTCACCTCTTAGCTATTTTCACAATCTTGTATTGTGGGATTATAAGTCCTAGGTTTCAAATAAAATTTCAATTCAAATATATAACTCCCATCAATTTCAAATATATAAAGCCCAACCATAGGATTGTTTGGGATGCCCACTAGGTTTCCTAATATCATGAGCATCCCCTACTCATCTCCTTTTGGCTTCGAGAATAAGGCTCTCCTTTTGATCCATCCCTAAAAATATAGCTAATTTATTGATAGTCCTATCTTTGAAATCTTTGGAGATAATAATTGTTTACTTTAATCGAGAGTATTCTTAAGGAACTCACATTCCTTATGATGAAATTAACTATGGGGGCTTGCCCATATAAGGAACTTTAGAGCCCAATTTAAATAAACCCTACTTTATTCATCCATATAAAGTAGGAGAAAAATCTCTAGTATATTCGAAAACCCACCATGCCTCAAGAGTCTTTATTAAAGTGATTAGGACCATTGTGGTGTAGTTCTTTCTATCTTTCAAGATAGTGCACTATTCTTTAATGTCATACTCAATCACCTCAATAAGTACACCCTCGAGGTGGTATCCCCATACACATAAACTAAAAATAAACTCCACACTCCTCAAGTAGGTTTGGATGTAGACTCAAAAGAAAAATTTTGGAATGAATTAGAGGGATTAATACCAAAGATACCTCTTGAAAAAAAGTATTTAGTAGAGGAATCTTTTAAAAGTATTCATGGATGAGGTGACTAATGAAAAATGTACTATATTTTTTTAGCCTATGATTTTGTAGAATACTTTAAGAAAAGAGATGAGCATATTATTACTTATAAAATGGATCTAGTACAACAATGATTGATTATTTAGAAAAATTGATCATTTAGATTGTAATGATTACAAGGTCATTCTAAGTGAAAGTTTAAATACTCAACATCGATTATTAGTCTTAAATTTTGAAAGATTAAAAGATAAATAATAAATCAAATTATTGCCTTAGGATTAGATGAAGGCATTTAAAGAACACTAATACAAATATTTTTAAAGAGCAAGCTACAAGAGCTTAGAATTTAGGATGTTCATAAGAAAGCTAATGTTATGTGAGAAAAGTAGCAAGTGAAATCAAGTTGTTAAAAATGTGAATGGATAATCAAAAAGTTTCTTTTAATAAAAATAGTTGTTGGTGGAGTCAGAATATGTAAGAAAATATAAAAAATAAAAAGTATTGTTATAAAATATAGTTTAGATATAAAAACTCAGAGAATTGGAAAAATATAAAGTGGCATGTAGAGATTTTAAGAAAGCAATATATGATGCAAAAAATTTAGCTTAGTGATTTATACAATAGATTAGATATAAAGAAGGTGAAAGATGTATGTATAAGTTAGCTAACTCAAGAGATAAGAAGTAAAGATCTAGCCCAAGGAAGGCGTATTAAGGATGAAAATCATAGAGTACTTTTCTTAGAAAATGACATCGAAAATAGGTGGATGGGGTATTTTGATCAACTTTTCAATGAATGATCTAAAAATATAATTGATTTTAGCAACCTTAATACTAAAAAAGTGAGAATTTTATTTTATTATCGTATTAGTAAATCTGAAGTTAGAGAAGCTTTAAATAAAATGAAATGTGGAAAAATAGTAGGGCCTAATGATATTCCAAAGTGTGGAAATGTAGATCATGGAATTTATTAGCTTATAAGTCTTTTAATGTTATTTTAAAGACTATAAAGATGTCGATGAGTGGAGAAAGAGTTTGTTGGTTGATATTTAAGAATAATGGTGATGCACAAGAGGGTGCAAATTATAGAGCAATGAAGTTAATGTTTCATAATTAACTTGTTGTGGGATTATCTCAGAAGAGGACAAGATAACATTCTTAGTAGAACTTCCGGTTGCTACGATGTTGTGGGATTATCTAATCGGGACGCCTATGATGACCATAAGTCGCAAATGAGCCAATGAGGTTAAGAGCATTGGGTATCAACATGAGAACGTAGAGCATTTTCTGTGCCTAATGCTTCCAATCAAAGATAATTGCTTGCTCAAATTTGAGACCATTTAGGTTCATGATGAATGAAAGAGAAGATGAGGGGTTGACGCACATAGATCTTAGCAAGGTTAAGATTTTGAAAAGGAGGCTATCAATCGTAAGAATGCCGAATTTTATTGGCGACCTAGAGATAGCTACCTCATTCTAGCAAAGACAATGAAAAATTAGGAAGTTTAATAAAAGAGGAATTTGAAAAATTTTCTTTAATTGGCAAAATCCCAAGACCATTTTTAAAGATAAACCACCCATTAAGGAAGCAAGGTCATGTCCCAAATCAGGTCATAGTCTTCTTTGTAAGAGAATTTGAACATAAAGAAATCACCCTCAAGAGTAAGCAGATCGTGACCCTTGAAAGACCATTTCTTTTTTATAGAATAAAAGAGGCCAGAAAGGTCCCTCCCAATGGCATTAACTAAGGAGAGTTGCCATTCTCTCTGGCCAGAGAAGCTAATTTCTTCATCAGAAGAGGGAGCATAAGATAGGAGAAAGACTTAGGAGATGTTGTGCAGTTTAAAGATCCTTCCAAGGTGCTGTAAGGTTAGGAATTGCACTACAATAGAGCCATAAGCAAGAGTATTTGAAAATGGAGGGAAGGAGGATGTGGATGCTAGGTCCCAACTCATGATTTTTGAAGAGGGATGAACCGTAGATGCTGGAGATAAAAAAGCTCAAGAAACAGGACTTCCAGCCTCGATCGGAGGCATGCGAGACATAGTGCTCTTCAATGCTCCAAGAGTGGCAAGAGGAAGTGTACCTTCTATTGAGACCTCCCCGGAGAACATCGATTGACTCCAGCACCGTGAAACGTAAAACCCTAGCTTTCCGCTTGGCAATGGATTTTGGTTTGGGATGATTATATCATGCATTCAATATAAAAAATGACACAAATATAATATTTGTCGATATATCGAAATTTGTTCATTAAAATAATAATATTAATGAAATAAACATGTGTACTTTATCAAATTGAATTAAAATTTTATAAAAGAATATATATTTTATGTGTAAATCATTATTATTTAATTTTTATACTTATTATTTAATTTCCAATATGGTGGAGTAAGTTGAATTTTTCTTCTCCCGAGTAAGTTTTGTATCGAATTTATGAACTTTTCTTTTCCCATCATTTGTATATTGATACACATATGATAGAATTAAATGAAATGATTTATTATTATTTTTACTATTTTAAAAATTCTAATAATTTATTTTCTGTGTTTTCTATTTTAAAATAAAATTGTAATATTATGTCACCTATTCTATAATTTTAATAATTGACATATCTATTATTTGTATCTTATCATGTTCATATCATTGATGATATCTCATCAATAAATTTTAAAAAATAATAATAATGAATATAATAAATAAATGTAGATTTGGCATATATAGAAGAAAGATTAATTATTATATCAATTAATTTGTATATATTTTATCATCATCATACTAAGATAAAATAACTCTTTTGAGTCCTCATGTTGTGTTTTCAAGATATTGGATCATTTGAAAATAGTCATGATGGTATATTTCATGCTTATTATATTAAAAAAAGTTTTATGAAGTATTTCTATTATACTAAGTGGTTATTTGGATTGATGATTGTTTAGTGCAAAATAAATGAACGATTTTAACTTTTATGTGTTTGGCATGAAAAGTAAGATTCTAAAATAATGCAATGTATTTAGAATATATTAGAAGATATAATTTTGTTATATTTGGATTCATCGATTTAAATGAACTTTAAATAAATCGTGTAAATATGGGTGGAACCGCCCATAGTTTTTTTTTAAATGTAGTTTTTTAATTCCTTTTCCCACTCTAATAGATCTTGCCCAATAGAGATGATTTTTTTCTTCCTTAGTTAAAACTTATATATCTTTATCCAAAATTATTTATGTAATTATATATTCTATGTATAATTATTTTTATTACTAACAACTTATTCATTTTGATCATAATAATATATGAAAATATATTTTATTAAACATCTTGATCAATATTTAAAATGAATTACATAACTACACACAATAATAGAATATTTTCTTGATTATAAAGAAAAGTAATTTAGCCTTCTCAAGCAATTTGGGACCAAAAAGATGAGTGTGTTGTATTATTAAATATAAAAAAAATATGAATAGGCAATGAGTTCTACTATTAAACATAAAAAAAAGAAATTTTTCCAATTATTAGCATTACATTTTAGCATATTATTATTATTAACTATATTTGTAATTTTATTTATTTGGTAATATAATTTTATTTTAGAGCTTTTATATTATAATTATATTTTTATTTCAACTTATATATATGTTTATATTTAAATTATAAATTTATTTTAAAATATTTAAATGCATTTATTCATATTTATAAATCATATATTTTATATACATATTAAGGATCATTAATAATTATAATTTATATGATACTTAATCTAAAATTAATATTAAGTATCTCATAAAATTTTAATTAAGATTTTCTCAAACTTTTATTAGTTTTTTTTGTGAAAACTAGAACATAATAATTATATATTTATATATTTTTCTTATTTTATGAAACAAAATAAAATTATCATAAATCATATATAAAAATATGATTTATATTTAAAATTTTAATATTTAAATTATAAAATAATAATAAATTTAATGTTATTCTTTATCAATAAATGTTAATAAATTTTTTGTCATGAAATTTTGATGATTAACTTGTTTCAAATTAATCAAATAAAATGATTTACTTTATGAATTTATATGTGTTCACTTAATTAGAAATATGTGTACATTATCACTATTAATATATGATGCAAAATTTAGCTTTTAGTGATTTATACAATAGATTAGATAAGAAAGATGTATGTATAAGTTAGCTAATTGAAGAGATAGGAGAAGTAAAGATCTAAAGAAGGCATAAGGATGAAAATCATAAGTACTTTTCTTAGAAAATGACATTGAAAATAGGTGGATGAGGTATTTTGATCAACTTTTCAATGAATGATCTAAAAATATAATTGATTTTAGCAACCTTAATACCCTAAAAGTAAAGAATTTTATTTTATTATTTATTAGTAAATCAAGTTAGAGAAGCTTTAAATAAAATGAAATGTGGAAAAATAGTAGGACTAATGATATTCCAAAAGTGTGGAAATGTTTCCGAGATCATGGAATTTATTAGCTTATAAGTCTTTTTAATGTTATTTTAAAGACTATAAAGATGTCAGATGAGTGGAGAAAGAGTTTGTTGGTTCGTATATTTAAGAATAATGGTGATGCATAAGAGGGTGCAAATTATAGAGCAATGAAGTTAATGTTTCATGCAATAAAATTATGGGAGAGAGTAATTGAGCATATGTTATGATGTGATAGTTTCTCACAATCAATTTGGTTTCATGCCGTAGATTTACTATGGATGCTATACATTTGTTAAGAGGTTTGATGGAGAAGTATAAAGAAAGCAAGGAGGATCTACATATGATATTTATTGATTTAGAGAATTCTTATGATAGAGTTTCAAGAGATGTTCTTTGGAGAGTTCTAGAAAGGAAAGGAGTTAATATTGGCTATATTCAAGTCATTAAGGATGTGTATACTAGAGTTGTTACTTGTGTCCAAACATGAGGAGGATAGATAAAATATTTTCCTATTTCATTTGGATTACACCAAGGATCAGCTTTAAGTCCTATCTTTTTTTTGCTTTAGTTATGGATGTTATTACTAGGCATTTAGGAAAGATGTACCTTTGTGTATGCTTTTCCGATGACATTCTTCTTGTTGATAAGACTAGAGAAATCCAAGAGAAACTTTAATTATGGAGGTCAACCAGAGTCTAAAGGTTTTAATTTAAGCAGATCTAAAACTGAATATATGGACTGTAATTTTAGTTGTAGAAGTTATGGTGGTAGTGTTGTGATATTAGGTAAAAAAATCATTAAAAAGAGTGAGCGATTCAGATATTTAGGCTCTATTGTTCAAAATGATGGTCAAATAGATGGAGATGTTATTAGTAGAATTTAAGTTGTATGGTTGAAGTGGAGGAATGCATCAGGCCTATTCTTTGATAGAAAAGTATCGCTTAAACTTTGGGAAAAATTTTATAAGATGGTGGGAAGACCTACAATGATTTATGGTGCAGAATGTTGGCCAATAAAAGAGAAGCATGAGACAAAGTGTTTCAAAGATGAGGATGCTCAGGTGGATGAGTGGTTTTACTCTTAGAGATAAATGTGAAATGAGTACAGTCGAAAACAAGTTGGAGTAGCTCATAAAGATTAGAGAGAGTCGCCTTAGATGGTTTGGCCACATAAAGCGCCAATAATAACCCTTAGAGAGTAGATGCATTAGATTTGCCTTATGTTAAGAAAGATAGAGATAGACCAAAAAAAGATAGGTTAAGATGTATAAAAAATGACCTTAGTATACTTGAATTAAAGAGAATTTGACACATAATGACACAATAGAGACGAAGGATTCATGTAGCCGACCTCACTTAGTGAGATAAAGGCTTGTTGTTGTTTGTATATTTTAATTTAAAATTAAATAAGCTCAATAGTGATGATTATTTTTAAAAATATTTAAAAATAGCTAAAAATTATTTTGAGTATTTTGAAAAAATATATAATCTATTTTCAAAATAAAAAATAAAAATTCTTCAAAATACTATATATATATATATATATATATATATAATAACATAAAAACATGAAGACAAAATAGAAAATAAAATAAGCTCTAAATTTGTATAAATGAATATTTGAAACTAATGAGATTATTTGGTGCTTGCTTTTTCTTTCCTCGAACTCTAAACTTGTCTTCTTTGCATAACCTTCATCAACAAAGTTACATGTCTTTCCCATCTCCTAAAAAAAAACCCTTCATCAACAAAGTTAAGCCACCATCGCTTCTTACAAACAAGCGATTCTCACATCTTCTAAAAGTTCATAAAATAAATTATATACCAATTTAGAACGTCGATGGCCTTTTAAATTTTAAATATCTGAAAGGCATGTTAAGCTAAGCTAAGCCTGCCATATGTAAAAGGAACTGAAGAGAGAGAGAGAGAGAGAGGTTAACAACCATGGAAGTGAAGAGTGTCTTCATTGTCCGAGCATAAGCGCCTTACAATGTGCAAATACTTAATGGAGAATGGATTCCACCGTGGTCTTTGAGTGAGCTATTGACAAGTTGTGAAGAAAACACGCGACGCCTACATTTCCAGGAGATGGGATTCTTGCTTCTCTGACTTTACATTGTCGTAGAAGGTGATTGAGATGTGTCCTGATAATACCAGGTGATGGAGTATACAAAATCCTATGCACAAAAATTCAATCTTTCAAGACGTATGAGGTTTAGAGAGAAAGTGTGGACATATTATAAAGATTAAAATTTTAAATTAAGCTTAATTAAAATATTAATTAGCTAATTAGGAATGAAAAAAATTATAAATAAGCGACCGGCTATGAGGTCGACTGGCATTAGCTTAATTTTTTTAAAAAAAATTGGTGCAGCTATAGTATTTTTCCTTTATTAGATGCATCCAGTGTTAGAATTGAGCAAGCTTGATATCTTTGGAATCGAAACAAAATTTCTCATGACTTTCATGTTGACAAAAACTATGATTGTGGCCTGGTATGCATCAGTTTTTGCAAATGTGCGTGCCAACTGCGGTGCCGAGTTGAAATATTAGACCAACCACAATATTTTGCTCATATCGACGATCCCATCCAATCAAGAGAGCTTAGTATCTTTGGAATCATAATTAAAATCATGACTTTCATGTTGACAAAAACTATGATTGTGGCCTGCACAACTTTTGCAAATGTGTCAATTGTCATGCCGAAGTTGAAATATTGGACCACATAGTATTTTCCCATATCGGATATATCCTATGTCAGAATTGAGCAATCTTGGCATCGTTAGAATCTTAACGAAATTCCCAATGACTTTTATGTTGACAAAAATTGTGATTATGACCCGACGCAACAATTTTGCAAATGTTGCTCTACGAGGTGAGCATTTCTTTTACCGTTAAGCATCTCTTATCAACAAACCCAGCCAGTACGAGGTAGATTTTTCCATGAAATAAAGATTAATCATTCCTCCTTCTAGCATGCCATCAGTTTCTTAAATTTACATCCACCCAAATAGTAAAATCAAGGAAATTTATCACTTTCAAAATCAACCAAATGGACAGTTGGAAGAATTTGTAATAGCTCCCTATAATAAAACTATATTAATGAAGTACAATTAACAAACTCTAAAGATACATGGCATATCAGCTTATCTCCCATTAATCTTATTGTTTGGAGAGGATCATTCAAATTAATTCTATTTACAAAAGAAAACTCAATGTGTAGGAATGCAACCAATTTCCTATTAAAATGTTTCAGACATGCATAACAAGCCAAGTCAAACAAAGCTCACAACACCAATGAAAAATAGCTGCATTAAATAAGTAACAATAAGAGAAAGAGAAGCTATTTATATCAACACTTCATTATGAAGCAATGATTTCTTATCATCAGAATGATGAAATGATGTGGCGACTTAGTTTATCCATCCAACTAATATGAAAGACTTTACAACCTTAGAGTTGCCCTCTATAATTCATTTTTTCTTTTTTTGAACTCCCTCAATAATCTTATCAACAAACAAAATATCATCAATAAAAAGCATACATCAAGATACAACCTCTTGTAAATGTGTAGTAAGAACATCTAGAACTAAATATATGAACTTAAAGTTGATCCTTGATGTAATCCAACCCAAACAAGGAAAAAAAGATATGAGTAACCATAATAAATAAGATACAACTACAATTAAATGGTATCCACTTTCACAAAAGATAATAATACACTATCTTCGACAAAGCATGCAAGGCAAAATTGCATCACTATCGAGAGTGTAATGGGCTGGTGGTCATCGTGGCTGATCTCATAGATTCTGCTCCTCCTCTTCAACCTACTTGATATGCAAGAAGTAGCAAGTATGTAACACTCATACATCGAAGCCTACATAGGGAAATCATGGTACACTTATGGGGGGTGTCATATGAAATGGACCAAATGTAAGAAGGACTTGTGGATACAACGGGTGCATCTGTGTACACATAACTTCCTAGTATGAATACTATGCTGTGAATGTATATATAAAGGGCGACCACTAGTAGAGGATGGACCAACATCCATCGCAGTCCATCTCACGACGATAAAGTACATGGAATGTCATTGTTCTTGTACCTACTATCGAGATATTCATATTGCCATAGCTCCCGAACTCCTCATACCGGTTGATGGATTGCTGAAATTTTGTATCATCATCTTTCCCAAAATAATGTTGGAATACATCCTCGATTCAAGATGTGCTTACTCGCGTTGAAAGAAACTTAGTTAGATAGGATCACTATACAAAACAATAATTCTTATATCAAATATGGGCTTACCATTATTTCTCTCCAGCTCAAGGGTAATAAGTGGGAATTGTTGGTTCCTTCAAAGATGTAGAGCCAAGATATCTCATCTCATACATTAATCGAGCTCCTGCATTAGATATCCTCTAAGCACCACCTAGCCTCTTGCTGGAAAGGTGAAGACACCACATGCAAGGACTTGGGATGATCGATGTATGCATAGCAAAAACTTCACCTTGTTGGAGTATATGTAACATACTCAATATTATTTGTAATAGACCAACCCTTAATAGTGTATTTAAGCTATTTTTTATCATAAAACACATCCTCTCAATTAACTTACATGTAATATAATTCTCTTACACAAAGACAAAATCATTTGAGAGGCCATCAAAATTCATTTCTCCATCCCATTATTGTACTGTCGGGCAAGCCCTATTATAATCATTATTGCTAAATATGTGTTCTTTAGCCATATTTGTTCTACAAGAATAATCTCTTGGCAAATGGCTGCTCTCAAAGTCTAGACATTGATCTTCTCCAATGTCACTTTCACTATCAGTTGTGTTAGTACTCATTGCACTGGGCTTTATTTCATAGCCATCATCTTGAGGTAATGGTGCAACAGTTCACCATGATATTCACCCTACTAGCAAAAGTTGAGGCAATAAATTGAACAGTAGGAATAGTAACATCTCTTTCAAATGTTGCTAATTACGATATAGTGTATAAGATATAAATAAACATTAAAACCATAAAATAAATGATATTGTGACTTCATTATACATACCTATGAAATTGTTGATTGTGTTTAGTTTGATAAGTTTCATGTGAAAGTAATGTCACTGTCAATTTCAAACTTGACCTGGAAATGATGAACTTCTTTTTCCTGTATCAACTCAATTTCAACATATATAATCAAAGGTTGTATGATTAATAATTAAACTCACACACTTCATGCATCGGAGAAGCAATGAACCCGGCACCAACAAGAAATCAACATATGAGATTAACACTAAAATGTGTCGGATCAATTTTTAATGATCTCATGATCAGATTTTGTAGGCTTTGAAGATCGGTCTAATGTGAAACTCGTATAAGACAATTTTTCCCACCCATGTACGTAGGAAAAAATTCCTCACAATTAAGCGCCAACATAATATAAAACTAAACAAATTGTATCCAAACTCATTTTTGAATCTTAATATGTGTATTGGACACGCTACTTGAATATCACACTTCAAATCAAATAAATTCATAAGAAATATGGAATGACATGTGACACACATCAAAAATTACTTTATACATAAAAATTACTTTAAAGTTAGCTAAAACATACAATAAAATTTGCTTTAGATATATTATATTCCAACTGAAATCTTACACACAACATCGCTACAATTTTGCTTAATATGGTGATGATGATGATGATAATGATTTTAGATATATTATATTCCAACTGGGAATCTTACACACAACATCGTTGGCTACAATTTTTGCTTAATACTGGTGATGATGATGATGATAATGATGATATTAAAGGTTTTAGGTAAGATTTAAATAATATAAAACAATAGAAGCATGCTAACTGATATGATTAGCAAAAGAGAACCAAAGCATGGTCTTAAATTATGCATTTACCCTTCCATAGTTCATGAACTTGAGAACAATAAAGGATAAGTTAGTCGCAATAAAGGATAAGTTAGTCTTCTTCATTCCTTATATCCATCCATGATTTCGCCTATTCTTCTCGACAAAGTAAACAATTCCCCAAAAAATTAATATTGTTCATTATAGTGGAATACAAACATAATCAAAATTGCATAGTTAATCTTCTATAAAAAGGATTAGATCATTGGAAAGTGTTGTAACACCAGATAAACACACTTTTTAAATACATATACAAGCTCTCTTATTGTCTAAGTAATCTTCACATTGACATAACCAAACAAGACAAGGTATTATAAAAAAATGAATGAATGAAAAACACTTGAAACTATAAATGCTAAACTAGGAAACATTAATCGTGAAGTAAACAATTTTCTCTTTCATTTTTAAAAGTTTTTCAATGATAATTTCTTGATTTTGGATGATTCAAAATAGACTTTAAAACAATTATAAACTTTAACAATTAGAACCTTTTTTCAATGACATAAAAAAATTCATGATTTCTTCAAAATTTATTTTTCCCAAAATATCAAATATAGCATCCAACCTTATAAATCTAGCATCTAAACTAACTAATCACACATTTAAACTAATTATCTACACTTAAGAACTTACTAAACATAAATAAAAATAACTTAACATATTAGGGTTACAAAATTACCTCAAAAATAATGAGATAAACCCTAAATCTATGAAAAGGGAGAAGTTGCAGACTATAGATCACTAGCATGTTGACATGGTTTCACCAAAGAAGAGGTTATGGTCGAGATTAGGTCACAGGGTTGGGCGGAAAAGGAAAGGAGGATGAAAAGCCAAACTCAACTATTTGAGTTGGGGCCAGTCGCCCATTGACTGGTGCTAAGTTGATATTAACAATCTATTTTGCATCTAATAGTTTTGAATTTTCTTTAGCTCTATATAGTATCCAAGTACTCAAGCATCATGATAATCAGTACTTCTTTCTCAATCACTTTGTTGAACTATTCTTTCTTAAGCCTAAGGAATGACTCATCCCAACCCATTTAGCCTTCTTGCTCGCTTTTATTGGGTTGGGTGTGTGTGTGTGTGTGTGTGTGTGTGTGTGTCAAATGCATACAAAATTATCAATGTATATAATTTACTAATATGTTATCATTTTTCTTCATATTTTAGAGTGGATTTTCAAAACTTATAGAGAGCTATTTCATGAAAATAATTCCAATGAATAAGTATGAAATGGTGCCCAAACACACTTCTTCCAAGCATTTTTTTCTTTCCTATTTTGTATTTTACCTCATAATTTCTACAATAAAGTGGAAGAACTAAGCATTATGCTGCCTTCCAAGACATTCAGCCAATCGATCGATTATGACTTGATAATCTTTGTTACTGGATTCTTTGGTGCTTAGAAACATATTTGTGTATGCCTCCAAAGTTCCAAAAGATTATAATGAGAATAAAAGATAATTTAGCTCTTCTCTATAGGTATTAATAAGTAATTAAATCTAGCACATTATATATGTATGAATATGGTAGCTTGTTAAGAAGATTTTTGGGTCAAAATATTATGAATATAAGAAATATAAACAACTATGAAAAAAAACTAGAATTTTAATTAAAACCACTTTTTTTAAAAAAAATAATAATAACAAATGTGAGCCATTCTTTCATTCTTTGCAAAATTCTTAATATTTTATTTGTATTTTTTTTTTCATAAAATGATCATTACTTTGTGTCTAAATATTTAAAATTCTCATAAAAAAGATAACTAATAGGCCAAAGCATAATTAAAAAAAGGGCCTTTAATTGTTTTTTTCAAAAAAATAAATAGTATACTAGGCATGTTTGCTCAAATATGTTATAGTGGTCATATTATCATCAATTTGCAAATCATCTTGGATAACAAGTATATAATACTGGTAAATTATTTTTATAAGAATAAAAAAAATATTTATGTAAACTATCATTCTGTAGATCAAAAAATAATAATAAGATTTAAATATTTTTCACTAACTATAGCTTATATGTATGGAATGTATACCATAAAAAAATATATTAGATATCACAAATTCATTGGCTTCACAGAGAGATTTCAAGGTTTTATACCATAAAAAAAAAATAAACTCTTATGGATGTTTATTTTCAATCATTTTAATAATGCAATCCATGCCATGGACTAGTTAATGAATGTATTAAATCTATTTATTTTGAATAAATAATATTTAATGCTCACTTCTTTTAATCCTTTAGTTGAAGCTCAGCTAGCTGATTAGGTTTATGTTGATGGAGCTCTTATATAGTGTTAATTTCAATCATTAAACCATTAGGAAGCTCATTATGTGTTAATTGTTATTTTTATATTCTTATGCTGTTTAAAATGATTTTAATAAGCTTCATAGATATTTGTATTTTAATTGATAAATCTAGTTATGCATATTAAAGACGTACCTAATTCCAAAGAGAATGTATATTTTCATGGTATATATGATGAAATTAATTTTAATCAAATATTTATTAAGTATTGTGTAAAGTTTGGCTTATCTTAAATGTGTGTTATTTCTAATTAATAAAATATTTAAAATATTTTGAAAACCAAATTGTTCATAATAGAATATATGCCTTCATTTTAGAAAAAAAAAATTATGTGAGGATATCCAATTATAATTTTTAGTAGGATAAGAATCATTGCCCTTGGATCAATATTAAGATTAGTGCTCCATCTAATGCCCATAATTACACTAATCTCTGTGTAGATATAATGATAATAAATCTCTTTCATTAAGGAATTTGGTCATTATAACTTTACACTATTTTTTTCTTAATCTTATAGGTTGTTATGCCTTATAGAGCTTCTGTCATTATTTTTGTTCTTAATACTTCATTTCTATTATAAGAGGTGATCATTAGCCTTAAAAAAAGATGATAATTTGTCTTTATAAATTATTTAAGAAAGTCTTAATAGATTCTCAAGAAGAGCTTAGTAAAAATATTTGAATTTAGGTAATTAATGCTTCTTGTTTTTCTTATGATTATCCTTTTTTCAATTCTCACTATTTCACTCCCACATTCTATATTTTTATAGTCTTAGTGGTATCACTTTTCACATGTGTACTACATTTATTTACTTTCTTACATTTTTTTTCTCATTATAAGAAGTTTTTATTAAAAGATTTTTATTACAACATTAATAAAAATTGTTATTATTATTTTGAAAGGAATTATATTTACATCTAATAAATAAATTAGTCATTCTAGACTACAATGAAACTAAATTGAGATAATTTAGTTTTAAATAAGAGAGAGAACTAGCTTTTAAGTAGAGTGCAACAAATGCACAGGTGCACACACGCATACATACATTTGCACAAATATGTGAGTGTACATCCATATCACCTCCATTCAAAATGGTAGATCACCAACATATTATATTATTTTCATCACCATTAAAATTGATTATTACAATAACTCTCAATATTTTATCAAGACACTTAACAAACAACCAAGATGTTATTCTTGATTCCTTGCAACAAACATAAAGAGATCTATCACTCTTCTTTAAATTGAGCCCAACATAATCATTAGGTCCATAAGTATGAACAATTCAGACAAGAACCATTTTTTCCTTCTAAGATTATAGCCCATGTCCTTACAAAATTGATCCTTATACCATATGTGTATGATTCCTATGCTTGATCCTCTATAATACTCATAATTATATTTCATGTATTTATCCCACTTCTTCACATCTTCCATCACTTGGAAGTCAAATCCACCATCAAGAAAAAATGTGTTAGCCACATAGCCCTAATAAGTATATAGATTTCATAAACTCTTGAATATCCACTTATCTCCATTTTGGGATTCTTGATTTATGCATTCTCTATCAAAAAATAGATAAATATCATGAATTTGAGGTTGAAATAAACTTTTAAATAAAAAAAAATTTTAACTAGAAATTACTTCTAGTTATGTTTCTTCTATGTTATATGTAGTTATTATGGATGATAATAAAAAATGTTCATCATTCATCTACAATAGTATTTCGATTGATAACTAGCATAAGTTTAAATAATTTTTATAAGCTCTTAGATTTAATAGGTCAAATAGGAACAAAATTTAGTTCAACCACATTCACCTCAAGGATAACTTAAAATATTTTTTATATAAACATTAAAATATGCATATATACATTACACATTAAAACACACACACACACACACACACACACACACACAATATATATATATATATATATATATATATATATATATATATATATATATATATATATATATATATATATATATATATATATATATAGGTGTATATATATTGCATATATACAAGCTTGGATAAATGAGCAAGGCAAAATGGTAGAAACTCTTTATCCTCCACCTATTGCCCATATGGTTGATGATAAACCATTAGATATTGCAGCCTTTGAAAAAGTTAGTACTGATCCTCAAACTTTGAAAGAATTTATTGTTATAAGTAAACAACTTAATTATAGCAATAGTATGCTTCAAATCATTTCTGATCATTTGTTTAGCCAAGAATCAAAAATTGATCAATTAGTTAAACTAAAATCTTCTAGTCAAGTACGAGAAACTAGAGGAATTGCTGAAGGAACATCTTCAGCTTTGCTAAAACCCCTTTTCAATAGCCTCCTAAACTTATGTTTAGCTTAGGACCAACCACTGAAGATATTCAAGATTTAGTCTTCAAACTAAAGGTTCATTTTTTAGAAACATTAGAAGATACTGTCACTAATGAATCTTTAAAAAATTCAAATTCAAAATTCGATTGAAGAACTCTTTCAAAATTTTCAAATTCAAAATCCTTTAGATATTCAAAAAAAATATCTTATCCTAAAAAGAATTTATATAAGCATTATTTTAAAGACCCATGCCTCAAGATTTACTCTTTGAAGAATCTAGAACTTCACTAGTAACTCTATGATGGTAATTCTCTATAAATGGAACATTGATAAAAATAACATCAAATCCATCAAACATTGCACAGAATGTTAATGTTTGTGTTTACCTTCGAAGCAAGACACTGTATAGTCAGATCCCTTGAATCTGTCCAAGCTATTACCTGTGGCTTCTCAGGAGTACTCAAAGGCTAGTGGGACCATTATCTCTCTTAGGAGCAGCAAGATGACTTACTAAGTAAAATCAAGCTTAGTACAAAACACCTACCAAAAGAATAGCAAAAACTAATTGAAAATAATGTTTATAATCTTCTCCATGCTATCCTGGATCTTTTACAATAATTAGAGATCAAGGAGAAAAAACTCACTCTACTCCAAAATTACTTTGTCCTTCCCTTACACATTTTAGATGGTATAAGGATGTCTTCTTAGCTAGAGTAATGACTTTAAATGACGCCAATAGCTTACATTGGAAGCAAAAAATTATAGAATGTACAAATCTTTTTGATAAAAAGGTTAAGACCATCTTCAATTATTTGACGGGACAATCCCTTACAAACTCTTACTTATGGAAATATTATATCTTCTTGTATTAGAACAGGTTTAACCCTTTATTCCAATATAAAGTTAGATCATCAAATCAAAAGAATTTGAACGAAGACAACTGATGAATGAAAATCTATAACCTCCATGCATACCTCCACAAGAAGAAAGGGTAAGCAAAAGGTAAAGTATAAATCTAAAGAAATAAAGAGGACTAATAAAACCTCTAAAAAAAATATCCACCTAAGAAAAAATCTAATAAAGAAATTAAATGTTTATAAATGAAATAACAAGTCATTATGCTAATTGATGTAATGTTAAAAAGAAATTAAATGAATTAAAAATTGATGAAGTCTTGAAACAAACCATCTTGAAAATTCTATTAGCTTCTTCTGAATCTGAAAAAGATGTCTCCTCAAGTGAAGAAGAGATTAATAATTTTTCTTCTTCATCCAATGAAGATAAATGTTGCAACTCTGTCAACAATCGATTATTATAAAAATATAATAAAATGTCTTCTTTTACATTAATAGCTGATCAAAAAGACCAACTCATAAAAATATTAATTCAAGTTGATGACTCTTCAACTCGAAGCAAAATCATTAAAATCTTAAATAAAAAGGGACCAGATAATCATTTTTCTAGCTTCCACATATACTCCATGAAGAAAGTATATTGTAGAAGAATTGAGAAAAATATTCATCCAATAAGTATCTCAATGATTTAAACATGAAGTATAATCATTACAACAAAAATCGAGATATTAAAGCTGAACAAGATCAAATGAATAGATGAATAATGGATTTAGAAATAAATCAATATCCAGCTTATTCTCAATCTATTAATCCTGATGACAACTATCAATTTGAAGATAATTTTGAAACATTTGCTAATCGAGGATTACTATAAAGTATTCAAAAGGCAAAATATCAAAAATGATATATTTCCATTAAGTTTATTATAAATAATGAATTCATATTACCTAATCTTAATGCCCTTGTTGACAGTGGTGCAGATTTAAATTGTATTTAGAAAGGACTTATACCCTCCAAATATTTTGAAAAGATCATGTAAGCTTAAATTGCCGACAAAATCCTACAAATTGACTAAATTATCTATGTATTTATTAGATGATCTTTGTATAACTATGTCATTCTTGCTAGTCAAGAATCTAACTTAGCACATTATTTTGGGAACATATTTTCTCTAAAAATAATACCCATTACAAGGATTGATCATATCAATTCATTACAAAATTTTGATGAAAAGATTATCATTTATCACCAATCCTAAAAAAATTATTATAAATGAAATAAATAGACTTCATAATAAGTTTATGCATTTAAACTATTTAAAGTTTGAAATTTTGGATTTAACTATGAAACAGAAAATTTCCTCTACTTTAATTATAAGAAAAATCCAATATTGCTTACAATATTTCAAAAACTCTATATGTGGTGAAAACTTAATAGCTTTTCAGAATAGAAAAATATTTGAAATAGAAAAATACATTCAGTTGAGCTCCTGTACATTGAATTGTTCAATGAGCATGACATTCCCATAAAAGCTAGACCATGTCAGATGAATGAATATTATCTAGCTTTATGTAAAGTCGAGATTGTCTTACTAAAAAAAATTAATTCAATAATCTTACTCTCCTAGAGCATTATAAACATTTTATGTTATGAATGTTGTTGAAAAGGAGAGAAGAAAACCTTGACTTGTAATCAATTACAAGCCTATCAATAAAGTTCTTAAATGGATTAGATGTCCTCTTCCTAATAAAAGAGATTTGTTTAATCATCTGCATAAAACAAAAATCTTTTCAAATTTGATTTAAAATCTAGCAATTGACAGATTCAGGTCAAAGAAGAAGATATATATAAAACTGCATTTACTATTCCGTTCGGCCACTACGAATGGAATGTCATGCCATTTTAGCTCAAAAATGCTTCATCTAAATTTCATAAAATGGCAAAGTTGAGATAAATTTTGTCCAAATGGAAATTTCTCCACATGAAAATTAAAATTTTGGAAATAGAGGATACCTATGTGTTGTCTATGTCAATTGTTGAAGCCTTCTATCTCAAGGATTAATCTATAGTATCAAAAGTCGTGACTTATATTAGGGTTATTAATGAATTATGACTTTGATTTTATTTTAGTCCCTGAATTTTTTTGGCATTTGCTGATTTTATTTTAGTCATCAATTTTTTTTGCATTGTACAAAGAGTATCAAAAAAAAAATCGTTGAATAGCTCATTGAGTTGCTCGTGTTCGATCGCTCATTAAGTATGAGCAAACAAAAACAACTATTTTAGCTCGATATGAGTAACATGTAAATCATTTGTTCGCTAAAAATTTAAACAAATAAATATTTATAAATAATTATATAAAAATTATATAATATATATTTTTTATAATTAAATTATTTATTAATTAATTTTATTTGCATGAATAATTAATTTAATTAATAATATTTAAATTAAATAAATTTAGACACATTATAATAATTAAATTAATTTAAAATTTTCAATTGTTGAAATGAAGTAATGATTGGTTCGATTTTCATGTGAGGAGTTTTATTAAATCTTAACCTAATTCTAAACCCTAACATTGCTTTGATTTTGCTATTTAATGACTCTTTCTGACTATTCAATCTTTCTCTTGAATCCTTGGTCTCTCTTTAAGTCTTGATTGTTGCGATTTATAAGTATCATATCTCCTTCTTTGGCCTATGATCTAAATGAGCACTTGATATTCTTATGAGTTGACGCTCTAATCCATGGGTAGAGCCGATTAACAAATTGATTGCATGAATAATTTCATTATCGTTATTATTTTGTGGTTTCTCCATCTTTTCCTAACTTCTTGAGTTTGGTTTGTAAAGTGCTTGGGTTCAGATGACTTAAAAATGCTAATATGCTATTGAAATTTCTTGGATATCGATTTGTAGTGTTCATTTTATTGAATGTGCAAATGAAATGTCGACATGTATTTTCTCGCTTGATTTTGTAATATCATGCATATTTTGGAGTTTGGGCCCTTGGGTTTACAATTTATATGTTCTATAGTATTCTAATTTTGATTTGGTTTTGATATTTATAAATGAACAAAAATAAAATGATCGAGTCAAAAAATAATTGAAAATGAATAACTAAAAGATATATAACATTTTATAAGCTAAGTTGCATCTCATATTAAAAAAATTTAACATCACAATCTTTAAAAATGGCAACTCTAAGTCTTAATGTATAATTATGTACATAATAAATCAAATATTCTCATGAATGAAGAACTAGAGAACACAAGTAGTCATATATCAAAATAGTAAGTAGAAAATAATCATTATCATGGAGAATTTGATCTAATGAAGCATTAACAAATTTGTAAAGTGAAAATTTGATGGCATCATTGATTAATAAAATATTTTAAACTAGTCCATTTTATAATTGCAATCAATATTAGTAAGTTGTGAGCTTGTTTTACTACATAAGACTATTTGACTATCTTGTTGTATTTTGAGATCAATCTACTTTCTTTTCTTATATGTGGTCTTAGGAAAAACATGAATATATATTATATACACACCATGTCATCATCAAATAATTTTACAAATTGGCAAGTTAATGCTTCATTAGAAAGAAATCAAATTTTATGATACAAAATGCTAAAAAAATATTATTATGAGAAATGGCTATTTTTATTCTTAGATTATTGGATTTGGCATGATTTATTGCTTTTATTAATTTTTCTATTTCATTGTATTTTGTAATTATAATAATATTCTTTTTATATTGAATTGCTTAGAGTTGAGGTGCAAAATAATGATGTTAAATCTTTTTTTTAATATGAGATGCAATCAATTAGCTTGATAAAATGGCATATCTGTTTAGTCTATTTCATATTGATAGCTTATTTTATTTGATTTCATTGTATATTGGTCCTTAGTTTATCAATAATATTCTTGATTTTATCTGAATTTTTTATTATGGTGTTTTAACTAAATGTTAAATCTTTTTTTTTATATGAGATGCAACTTATTTGATAAAATCGCTTATATATCTTATTTAGTTGGTTTGTTTATATTTTTTATGATTTTATTTGTTGTTTCATTGTATTTTAGTTGATAAAATGATTTATTTTATTTAATTGATGCTTCATTGTATTTTAGATTTATGTATTTTTAAGAATTTAAGTCAATTAAAATCGAAATACTCATTATTTTATTTGATATATTTCTAAGCCCATTCAATAATTATATGATATAAATTTTGTTTAGTTTTGTATATATGAAAGAAGTATTCATATAAAAAATATATCTTATAAATTATGACTAGAGTGAATAATCAAGTCAAGATTATCAAGATTTTTTATTTGAAAGATGTTAAACTTTCAATTTTTTGTTGTATAAGTGCTTGATTGGATTGTATAATGTAATTTGTTTATTTATTTGTAATTTTATTTTTTGTTATAATCATATTCAAATGTAGTAATCAAATTTGTAGTAATGCAATTTTGTAAATAATAATATATGTTATTAGATCATATTTTGATATTAAATTATAATTATGTTTATGTAATTTTGTTTGTAATAAAATTTATTTTGAAAAGATTATTTTTTATTGTTAAAATAATTTATAAACAAAATAATTATAAAGCTATATTTTGATTAAATTTCTATTTTTAATATTTTAAAATATTAATAAATAAATAAAAAATTAACGTTAACATAGCTCTTAACAAAATGAAATAACAACCATTAATGAGCTTCAAAAATACAATGAACAAAGAAGTTAACCAATAAATAGATCTAAAGCTGGCTCATTTTACACATAACAATGACATGTAGATACTATATTTATATAGAGATATATATATATATATATATATATATATATATATATATATATATATTAATATATATATATATATATATATATATATATATATATCACCATGATCTATTATTATCATTATGCTCATGAAACAAATTTTTTAATTTTTTCATTTAAAGATTTTTTTTTATATATTCTTATGAATTTTTATTTATTTAAACTCCAATAATTTTATTATTCTTATAAAATTTTTTTATTATTTGTTTTCATATTAATCATTTTTTACATAATGTATTTGTCTTATCTTTTTTAGTGTTTTATAGTTTTGATTATTCTTAAATTTTTTTTGTTTTTATGTGTTACTAATTTTATATTTTTAGATTTAATTTTTTTATTGATTTTAGATATATAATTTAAAATTTGATTTATAAAATTATTTATCATTTTTTTTATTATATTGTGTTTATAATTATATTTGTTTAATGACTATAAAAATTTTATATATATCAAACATGATTTTCATCTAAGTTACTTAATATCTAATTTTATTTTTTTTTTATAAAATATTTATTTTATTTTAAAATTTTGTTTTATATTAATATTATGTTAGTCATTTTTCATTTACTATTGTTTCTTTGTTTTAGTTTTATGACTCAAATTTGTTATTTTATGTTTTTTTTCTTATGTTTAAGATTTATATTTTTTTTTATTTTATATTGAAATGTTTAATTGTCTGTTGGTGTCATATTTTTTTTTTATGGTTGGGATTTTGATTTTCTATATTATTTTCTAAAAAATATGTTATATAAAATAATTAATAATGGTATATCTATTTATTACTTATTAATATTTATTAAATAAAAATGTCAAGTAATTAATTTATTTATGCATTATTGTTAATAAATGGTAAATTTTAATATTGATTCTTTTTCAAAAGTTTTATATGTTTATTGGTTTAAAAACATTGTAAATAAAATATATATATTTGTGTTAAAGATATCTTCTTTTAGAATATTTTTTTTCCATTTTTTTTATTGTTTCAAACAAAATTCATAAAATAAAATGCTATATGCAATATGACAACCAATTATTTATTAATCTTTACCAATATATAAAATTTTTAATTCAAATATCATTAATATAAATAAATTATTAATATAAGAGATATCAACCCATGCCCTTAAGAGATGATTGATGTTTTTATCATTTTAAATCTTCTTTTGTGATGGTAATTGTTTATTGGAGGTTATTTTCTCCTCCCTTACCACATATTTATGTATGGAGCACAATAAAATATTTTTTATTATTATTGTTTTTATGGTGAACAAATCCTCCTATAATTAATGCATTTTGTTTATGAGAAACATAGATAAAAAAAGGCATTATAAGAATAAACCATATTTCATTAGTGCTTACATTAAATTTTTAGATTGTTGTGATACTTCTAAGAGAGAGATGGCTACAATTAGATTCTTAGTTGTGTAAGGCACTTTACCCTAGTGGTTGAGAGTTAAAGGTGTCAACCAAGCGGTCTTGAGTTCAAATTCTTGTATGAGTTGTGTGCGTATGAGTTTGAGATTAAATTTGCTCAAATATCCTCAAACAAAAAAAAAAAAAGATTCTTAGCAACTTTATATAATATTTTTTTTGATGATTTGCTTTTAAATTCTTTTTATTTATTTTTTTTTCTTTAGAACTAAAGTTTTCTACTTTTTGTATTTTTATTCTTAGTTATAAAAATATTCTTGTTTATCTTTAAAAATTTTAGTGTCTATATATATATATAAGGTCATTTTTCACAAAATTAATTTTATTATTTTTTTATAGAATTTATTTCAAGGTCTTGTCAATGGATGTGCCTTTGGAAACCTAATGATTATCTTTAGAGTTCATCCATGGCATCAAGTGTTTGAATTCATATATAATCACCAAATTAGATGTATGAATAAAAAATTTTATTTCTTATTTGTGATGATGTTAATTTATTTTGCACTAAAAGTGATTAATATTGAACAATATTAATAGTAGAATCAGTCTAAATATAAAAATAATTGATTGGGCTTTGTATGATGTTAGAGGAAAATTACTTGATAGTAATGCATTTCTATATACTTTCTAAATAGACTAATGAATTATATAGAGCTTCAAACATTTATGCCTAAGGTATGTCCCATATAAGGTATTCTATTATATTTCATCAATGCATATACATCAAAACCTTACATGGAATTTTAAAACATTGCCATGATGAAGAATCGTAAATATGCCAATTTGAATATGCATGGGTAGTTGTTAACATAAAGAATGTCAAAATTCTAATGAATATTGATGCTTTGAGACAAGTTCAATTTATTGTTTAACTTGGGATTGAGTTTCATAATCATTAAAACTTAACTAAATTAGTACTTAACCAAATTAATATATTTGGTTAATCTTCTAGCTCTTTCTAGAGATGATCCAAGCTATTTCTCCTTTCCAAAATTTTGTTTATTCAAATTCTTAATTTATAAAATTTAACTCTAATGTATTTAAAAATATTCAACTTAAACTTAAGTTGACTAGAATTTGGACCTAAATTATCATATAATTTAAATGTGATTTAAATTATTTAAAAGATTTTAACCATTTATATTCAAATCAAATTTAATTCATGATAAGTTCAACCTACACCTTTATACAACTTAATCCCAATTAGTTTAAGTGGATTATTGTGGTATAAGCATTCAATTTCTTTCATCATTATTAAAATAATTGTCTAAATATTTTAATTGATTAATAGATCTCTAGATCTACAAGGTTAGATTTAACCTATCAACCTAGTCAATTACCAAATTTAATATTATTTTGACCCAATAAAATCAAATCAATTGAAACCTATGTTCAAGGATTAAACCATCAAACTTCTTATGTTCTAACCATAATTAATAATTAGATTAAACTAAGATCCCCATGCTAAATAGGTCATTAATAATTATGTTCAAAAATAATCATGGCTACCATATTAATAGGGTTGATTAACCTCTAATCAACCTAGTCAAAATTACTCAAATTTAATTAGTTATTTTGAGTCAATGAATCAAATCACTTTGTGAAACCCATGTTAAAGGATTAAACCATCAAACTTTATGTTCTAAACCATAATTATAAGATTAAACTAAGATCATAAATATCATTAATAATTATGTTAAAAAATAATCATTACCATATTAATATCATTATTATTTATCAATGACTATATAGCCAATATCTATGAAGCTTTATTAAATTTTTAACTAATTTAACTTAAATAGACATTTTTAACTATAAGATCTTTATCAAATTGGTCATATTGATTAAAACATAAGACCTCAAATAAATTTCAATAGGTTAAGCATATCTCATTACACTATTAGCTCTAAAATTATCAAATGAACCTACCACCAATTAAAATTATTATAATAGTTTTAAAAAATTAGCTATTCAAAGGAGAATTCTAATGGAATTCATAAATATAACATTTAATATTCATATTCTCAACATTTTAATAAAATAATAATTAATAATTAATAATAATAATAATAATAATCATAATAAAGCAAACAAAAATTTTAATATAATAAATAATTAAACAAGATGTATGATTAATATATGTTGTAATATTTGATTTAAATATTACTTCATAGATTAGAAAATATAAATTATAGTTAAATATTTTTACTATAGCATTGATTAGATATGTACATCATACATTATTTTAGAGAGCATTTCAAGCTTATAAAAAAACAAAGTTGATGATTCTTCTTTAAAATTGCTTTAAGAAGGTTTTAAAATTTTCTTAAGAAATCTTATTGGAATAAGATCCTTCTTTGACAAGTGTACATTTTATTTACTCTTTTAATTTATTTTATAAGAATTCATTACAAATTTTATTATGCACAAATATTATAAAAAATTATATTATCATTATTATTATTATTATTATTATTATTATTATTATTATTACATATTGATTATTATATTATATTATTATTATTATTATTATTATTATTATTATTATTATTATTATTATTAATATGGAAGATTTATACAATACCATAATATTTCAAATACATTTACAAATCTAACACTCAAAGTAGACATTTAGTTATCTAACACATTATAATTTAGTTCTAACATTTTTATACTTTGGAAATGTGCATTCACTTTAAAAAAATGAGTAATTATGTGATATTGATGATCACATTAAATATGTAAAATTAAAATTTATATATAACAACCAATTTCAAAACTATAAATCACCATCATATTATAATATTATTGCCATCACAATTGACTTTAAGAAAATTAATAGAAATCAATATGATATTATTGTTTCTTTGTCACAAACTTAAAGATTTATTAATTTTACATAAGCAAAATAATATTATCAATATATGAACAATTAAACAATAATCATTTTTTTTTTTAATTATAATGCTTACAAAGCTGATATATTATATCATATATGTAGAAATGTTTTTTGATCTCTATAAACTCTTTTGTATTTTCATGTATTTATCCCATTTACACATCTTTATAATTTTATGCTTAAAAATAATCAAGAAAATAGTAGCCATCTACCTCTAAGTATATATTTGACAAGCTAGATATCCACATTACCTTTTGTGGAATCTGATTTATACATTCTATAAAAAATATCATTAAAGAAACATTCAAATTTGGCAATTATAATATATCATGATTTTTACATGAATATTTAATTAATTAAATATATACATATATAAAGTGGAACAATATTTAAGGAGCCTTTTCATAGAAAGATTTGATGATATTTTAATCTTTGATCACCTAATACAAAATGACCAAATCAAATATTATTAAGAAATATAATACCATTCTTAGAAAAAGCTTTTAATCTTTAGAATAATGTATCTATTTATAGAAATTTTTTATTAAAATAATAAATAACTCATTGTTTGAAAGAAAATAAATTCCATATTTATGTATTTATGTAGCTCTCACAAACTAGATATAAATCTATATCTAAACAAAAAATAAAGTGATATAACTATAAATCCATTTTTAAATAAAAAAAAGAGAAGTGAGAAAATATATTTTTTGGAGAAAGCACAAGTTTCAAAAGCTTACATGGATTTCTTTTTCTTGAAAAGTTTGGGGATGTGAAATAATAGGCAAAGGGATCACAATGAGAAATCTAGAGTACCTTAGTTAAAACAATCATATAAGAAAACTCTAATATAAGTGAAAAAATGAAAAAGTTAGAAAGATTTGAGAAATTATTAGATATTATATAGTTTATATATATATAATATATATATATATATATATTACATTTTATTATATAAATTTTGTATATATTGTTTTGTATACATTAATTGTAATACTAGCATCAATCTACAATATAAGATTTATTAAATTTTCATGGATAAAACAATGAACATAATTGCTATGCACATCAAATGATATAAACTAATTTGAGGAAATATGATTATAATATGTTTTTTGACAAACTTAGTGGCACAACAAGCTTCCATATTTTTGCCATTGGATCATTTACCATTGAATGTGGCCTTTGTCTTAGAAAAAGTAATGTTTGTAGAGATTTAAGCAAAGGATTAAAACCAGATATTTTTGTGGAATACTATTAATTTGAGTAAATAAATATAATTATGATACCAAATTATTTTAAATAAATGAAATTTAGAATAATATTTTTAAGATAATTACATTATTAAAATATAAAAAAATTTATAATATATTTTTTTTTTATATAATTCTTAATAAAATTTATTTTCAATTAACATTATTCATATAGCATAAAATATAAATTTTTAATTTATTAAATTTAAAATATTATTATTAAAATGTTAAAATTATATATCTGTTAAATAGTAATATTTGAATGTAATATAAATAGAATATATATATTTTTGTAATATTATTATAAATATAAAAATATATAAATTAAATATATATAATAAATTAAAAATATATATTTTAATATTAAAAATAATAATATAAAAATTAATTAATATATTTTTTTAAAATATAAAATATTATTATATATTTTAAATAAAAAAAATTTTATAAATTATATATATTTAAAAATTTATAAAATTATATCTAAATTATAAATTTATAAATATTATATTTATAAATATTATGCTATAAAATATATAATATTAAAATTTAAATATAATTTATTAGATAAATAAATTATTATATAAATATGTATATAAAATTGTAATAAATATATTTCTATCAATATATTTACATATAACTCAGCCCTTAACCAAAGCAAAAGCAACAACATACACTATAATTCTTTTCCAAAAAAGTAGTAGCCATGTTTCAACTCCAATAAAAAAACAATAATCCACATCTTTCATTACTAATGTAAAAAATATCATTGCTTTAAAAAGTTTTGAAAGCTTAATACTTTATAAGGAGGAAAATATTGATTTTAAATCTTTGGCAAAGAAAAACAACCATAGTTCAATTCATTAATAAAGAAAGCCTTGGCATCAAAAGAGAGTGAAGACTTTTGTGACAGCGAAGCAAGGACAAAAGGGTTTTAATAGGATAACAAAAACAATGGGAACATTGATACAACCAATTCGCCCAATAGGAATTTAAAATTGCATTTATAATTGTAATTAGATACAAAAATGTATTAGAAGCAGATTCAATGAGTTTTAAAAAATGAAATTTCATTTCAAAATAATTTTAGACCAAATAAGACTTAGAGAGAACAAGATTCTTGTTAAATGAGAAAACTCAAAGAGACATTTAGTTCTTATTCAAAAAAAAAAAAGATTTATATCAAATAATTTACAAACATCCAGAAAGAAATAAATACACAAAAGGAGTTCAAAGCAGAGGATTTATAAATCTGAGCCATACTTGTTCCCACACTGCAAACACCAACAAGGTATATTGAATATTTACATTATTTTTATATTTACATTTTATTAAAATTTTATATTTATTTCTAATTTTCTAGTTAAAATTTTATTCCAAGAGATTATAGTTTTAATGTGATATTATATTAAAAGAAAGTAATAAATATTTATATAAGAAGTGGAAAATATATATAACTTCAAATTATATAAAATAAGCCCTTGGATTTTAAACCCACAATAGCTTGTCCCCAAAAGAGAAAAGATTAGATTTTACCACTAGAGGAACCCAGTATAAACAAAAACTAGACAATGTGAGAAAAGATCAAATGATGAGATTTAGATTGAACTATAATTTAGATTACTAGAGACTAAGTAAGCATATTAGGAGAAAGTGTTCAGGGTCTCCTAAAGAGCAAAGCTAATTTGGGAGCCGATTTCCCCTAAGACAAGGATGTCATCAGCAAAAAGGAGATGAGAGATAGAGCGGTTACATGGTTTGAAAGCGAATCCAATACACTTTTTCCAAGACCGAGAAAATGTCTAGAATGATGGTAAAAAAAAAAGGAGATAAGGGGCACCCTTGTCTAAGCCCTTGGAGGAGGAGAAGTAACCTTTAATTTGCCCATTTAGAATAATGGAAAAAGGAATATCGATATACATGCCTCCACTCATTTGACAAATATCGAGGGAAACCTTTCTAGGTCATCCTGAGAAGAAGGGCCTCGGGGTTAACATAAAAAAGCTTTTTTAAGGTTAGTCTTGATGCAGAAGGCATTATGGTGGCTCTTTTTGGTAAAATCAGCCCATATCTCATGTGCTAAAGCGATGTTATCCACTATATCCCTTTGCATAATGAATGTAGATTGGGCCGAGTGAATGATGCTTGGGAGAATATGTTTAAATCTACTAACAAGAACTTTAGCGATAACCTTAATTAAGGTATTACATATGGAAATAGGCCAAACATTAGAGAAGGAATTTGCATGTTTAATTTTAGGAATTAGTGAATGAATGTGCTTAAATAAATCAAGTAATGAGTTTTGAAGAAGTGGTGAATTGCTAGCAGGAATTGCCTTCCGATAATATCCCAACTTTGAATAAAGAACTTTGATGTAAAGCCATCGAGCGGATTTGTCCCCATTAATACCATGAAGAGTAGAGAGAATCTCTTGGTCAAAAAATAGCACGAGATCAACATAATGCTAAGGGAAAATGGTATCACCCATCGATATCTAAAGGGTTGTCTAGAGTAAAACTTGGCTTATTAAAAGGAAGTAATAGTAATCACAAATTTCATCACAATCTCTTGGGTTGGATAGAACACCCTTATCGTGAGTAGCTCTTTAATTGATTGGTATTCCTCCTCTCCTTAATTGAGTAATAGAAAAACTTTAGATCATCATCTACATGAGTAAGCCAAGCACTTGCACGCTACTTGACCCAAAGACTCTCCTTCTAATATCCTACTTCTAGCATATCCTTGATGTTGTGGGATATGTCATATGGGTCACTCTCCAAAAGTTGCAAAAAATGCTCCTGATCCTTTTTAAGTTCTTCAAATTTCTAGTCAAGTGGAGACTATTCCCTATAAAAGCTCTTAATGGCTTCTCTAACTCGTTTAAACTTCTTAAATAGCACAAAGGAAGGGTCACCAGTAACGATTGGAGACTATGCACTTTTGATGATATCAAGAAAATTGGGATGAAGCACCCAGTAATTATGAAACATGAACTTGTGAGGCCTTTGTTCATAGTCTTGAAAGGAAATGATCAAAGGAGAGTGATCCAATGAGAGGAGGAGGAACCTTGTAGGAGGAAACAAGAAAAGGTCCAGCCATGATAAATTGCATAGGACAAGATCAATTTTAAACTTAATCGAGTTGTCAACTCTTTGATTTGACCAAGTGAAAAATAGCCCCAAACTAGGAAGATCAAGTAACACCTCTTGGTTCACACAATCTTTAAAGTTAGATAGTCGATTAGGAGGAATCGGGTTTCACCCATCTTTCTCATGAGAATAAAGAATGCAATTAAAGTCTCCCAAAAGCATCCAAGGAGAGTCCATGGAGCTAGAAATAAGTTGAATAGCTTCCCAAAGCAATTTTCTGTCCATAGCATCATTGTGGGCATAAACCCAAGTAAAATGGAACCCCTAGAAAAAGGGAGAAGAGACAGCTCCATGTATAAACTGAGATGTGGTAAGAAGTGGAATAAAGGAGAGAACATTTGAATTCCATTTCAGCCAAATGTGACCCCCGAGGCAGCAATCAAAATTATCACAGCTTCCCTCAAAGGGAAAAAGGGTAAGTTTTCTATTTGAAGAAACATCCAGAGAAGAATCCATGCATAGTTTGGTTTCCAAAAGGAAAAAACATAACAAGTTGAAAGTCTTTAATAGTTCTCAAACAGTCACGGGTTCGACCCACATCTAATAGTCCCCGCACATTCCAGCAACCTAGCTAAGGGAGCTGATAAGGAACAATTAATAGTTTTTCCTTTCTTCTTAGCCTTTTGAGCTAAGGAAGAGAGGGCAGCAAGGAACTTGGACACACTCTTATCCTGAGTATTTTTCCCAGGTGTTTTGGGGAGAGAATCCTGGGGTTTTGTGGTAATGGCCTTAGAAGGGGAGCATGCAAATGAATGAGTGGTTATGTTGTAAGTAGAGTTTGTATTAGAGGTTGTGGAATAGCTTCAGGAAGGGATCCTTCCAAATCGGGAGAGGTGGGAGACTAGCGAGTTGATTGAGGTCATTGATGGGGTTGGAATTCAGAGAGAAGGATATCCTCGAGTTCTTCTGAAGCTAGACCGAGGGTCATTTCTACAAGGGGAAGAAGAGGACAAGATAACATTCTGAGAAGTTCTAGTGGTTGCTACCAGTATGTTGTGGGATTATCTAACTGGGGACGCCTACTGCCATGACCACAAGTCAAATGAGCCACGGGTTAAGAGCATTGGGTATCAACATGAGAGAACGTAGAGCATTTTCTACAGGCCTAAGGCTTCCAATCAAATATAATTGCTTGCTCAAATTTGAGACCATTTAGGTTCATGATGACTGAATCCGGAAGAGAAGATGAGGGGTTCACCTACACATAGATCTTAGCGAAGGTTAGCCGAGATTTTGAAGCAGTGAGGCTGTCAACCGCAAGGGGAATGCCGACTTTATTGGCGACCCTAGAGATACCTACCTCATTCTAGCAACACAACGAAAAATTAGGAAGTTTAATCCAAAGAGGAATTTCAGAAAAAATTTTCTTTAATTGGTCGGAAATCCCAAGACCATTTTTTAAAGATAAACGACCTCCCATTAAGGAAGCAAGGTCCGCTGTACCAAATCAGGTCATAGTCTTCTTTGTAAGAGAATTTGAACATAAAGAAATCACCCTCAAGAGTAAGCAGATCCAGGTGACCCTTGAAAGACCATTTCTTTTTTATAACAGACAAAAGAGCGTCGTAGAAAGGTCACCTCCCGATGGCATGACCAACTAAGGAGAGTTGCCATTCTCTCTGGCCAGAGAAGCTAATTTCTTCATCAGAAGAGGGAGCATAAGATAGGGAGAGAGACTTACCGGAGATGGCGAGTTTAACATCCTTCCAAGGAGCTCTCTAAGGTTAGAATGCTAGAATAGAGCCATAAGCAAGAGTATTTGAAAATGGAGGGAAGGAGGATGTGGATGCTAGGTCCAAACTCATGATTTTGAAGAGGGATGAACCGATGGAGATAAAAAAGCTCAAGAAACAGACTTCCTGATGGAGGCTCACGAGACAGAGTGCTCTTCAACGCTCCAAGAGTAGCAAGAGGAAGCGTACCTTCTATTGAGACCTCCCCGGAGAACATCGACCGACTAATGGCACCAAAACGAAAACCCTAGCTTTCACGCCTATTGGCAATGGATTTTGGTTTGGGATGATTATATCATGCATTCAATATAAACAGAAAATGACACAAATATAATATTTGTCAGATATATCAGAAATTTGTTCGATTAAAATAATAATATTAATGAAATAAACACGTGTACTTTATCAAATTGAATTAAAATTTTATAAAAGAATATATATTTTATGTAAATCATTATTATTTAATTTTTATACTTATTATTTAATAATATGGTGGAGTAAGTTCTAATTTTTCTTCTCTGTAGGAGTAAGTTTTGTATCGACTTTTGAACTTTTCTTTTCCCATCATTTGTATATTGATACACATATGATAGAATTAAATGATTTATTATTATTTTTACTAAAAAATTCTACTAATTTATTTTCTGTTTTTTCTATTTTTAAAATAAAAAATTGTAATATTATGTCACCTATTCTATAATTTTAATAATTGACATATCTATTATTTGTATCTTATCATGTTCATATCATTGATGATATCTCATCAATAAATTTTAAAAATAATAATAATGATAATAATAAATAAATGAAGATTAGGCATATATAGAAGAAAGATTAATTATTATATCAATTAATTTGTATATATTTTATCATCATCATACTAAGATAAACCAACTCTTTTGAGTCCTCATGTTGTGTTTTCAAGATATTGGATCATTTGAAAATAGTCATGATGGTATATTTCATGCTTATTATATTAAAAAAAGTTTTATGAAGTATTTCTATTATACTAAGTGGTTATTTGGATTGATGATTTTTTAGTGCAAAGTAAAATAAATGAACGGATTTTAACTTTTATGTGTTTGGCATGGTGCAAAGTAAGATTCTAAAATAATGCAATGTATTTAGAATATATTAGAAGATATAATTTTGTTATATTTGGATTCATCGATTTAAATGAACTTTAAATAAATCTAGTGTAAATATGGGTGGAACCATAGTTTTTTTTTTTAAATGTAGTTTTTTTAATTCCTTTTCCCACTCTAATAGAAGATCTTGCCCAATAGAGATGATTTTTTCTTCCTTAGTTAAAACTTATATATCTTTATCCAAAATTATTTATGTAATTATATATTCTATTATTTTATTACTAACAACTTATTCATTTTGATCATAATAATATATGAAAATATATTTTATTAAACATCTTGATCAATATTTAAAATGAACACCCACATAACTACACACAATAATAGAATATTTTCTTGAGTACCCTATAAAGAAAAGTAATTTAGCCTTCTCAAGCAATTTGGGACCAAAAAAGATGAGTGTGTTGTATTATTAAATATAAAAAATATGAATAGGCAATGAGTTCTACTATTAAACATAAAAAAAGCAATTTGCTCCAATTATTAGCATTACATTTTAGCATATTATTATTATTAACTATATTTATAATTTTATTTATTTCAGGTAATATAATTTTATTTTTAGAGCTTTTATATTATAATTATATTTTTATTTCAACTTATATATATGTTTATATTTAAATTATAAATTTATTTTTAAAATATTTAAATGCATTTATTCATATTTATAAATCATATATTTTATATACATATTAAGGATCATTAATAATTATAATTTATATGATACTTAATCTAAAATTAATATTAAGTATCTCATAAAATTTTAATTAAGATTTTTCTCAAACTTTTATTAGTTTTTTTTTTGTGAAAACTAGAACATAATAATTATATATTTATATATTTTTCTTATTTTTATGAAACAAAATAAAACTATCATAAATCTTATATAAAAATATGATTTATATTTAAAATTTTTAATATTTAAATTATAAAAATAATAATAAATTTAATGTTATTCTTAAGTATCAATAAATGTTAATAAATTTTTTTGTCATGAAATTTTGATGATTAACTTGCTTGAAAAGTGTATGACGTTGTAAAGTGTTACTATTGGCTCCGTAATTTATTATTATTTTGCAATAGTTAATAAAATTTCTTCAAATATAATATTTACGTGATTATAATGTTGTTTGGCCATTATAAAATAGTGGCCATGACTACTTTCTTATATAAATTTAATGCTTAATAATTTTCAACTAAATATTCAATTTAACAATTATTTAAATTGTGAATTTATTTAAAATGCCCATTTTACAACTGTATTAATTGCTTCTATTTATCGATTTTAATGAGATTTTAAAATCTATGCAAATAGTTCTTACACTATTTTAATACTACAAGATGATCATAAATTTTATTTTTTTATTGTTTACTAGTAGTTACTAATGTTGTTATTTTGAAATAAATTATCGATCAAATTATTTTTAAATTGAACTAAACTTTAACTTGATTTGATGCCATATGAATAGCATTATAATTAACTTTCATTATAAAAATAATTATCTTGAGCTTAAGTACTTGTATTAAGAACATATTTGCTAAATTTTATGATATTGATATGTCAAAGAAATAATATTTTGATTAATCGTTGTCACTTATTTTATATAGTTCATTAATTATGGGATCTTGTTCATAATTAACTTGTTTAAAATTATTTATGAATAATATGACATTCACCTCATTAGAATTTGACTAAAATATGAGTGAAACCTAAGTTGAGCTTAAATAAAATAAAATTTTAATTTATTTAGCTTTTAAAAAGGATCTTATAAATTACGTTCAGCAATTTAATCATAGTTTAGGATGCACTTGGGGTAATTTTTTAGTAACTTTATTTGGCTATCAACTTCCTGATCTCTTTTCAAAAAATTTTATGATGAAAAGTTATTTTTATGAAAGCTGTTATTTGATTATTTCAAAAAAAAATTATAATACTCAGATTAGCTTTCTAAAAAATTAATTTTCCCATAATAACTTTACAATTATCTTTATAAAAAATGAGCTCAAAATTTATATTCATGTTAGGCTAGGTTACTTAACCAAATAATCAAATATGAGTTTCTTAATAAATCTAATACAAGCTATTTTATCAATTTTACCTAGCATAAATCCCAAACACCCTTGCCATAGTGAGCATATTTAACACCTAAACTTCAATTTTAGATATTTTACACTCAAATCTTTAACATCACATCAAAATATCATCACCACACACTTTTTTAGAAGTAACGCACCCTTTTAAGCACAATAAAGTGTTAGATAAGTAAATATTTAACTTTAGGTGTTAGATATATAAAGATATATAAATTGTGTGATATGGATGTAAAATCTTTCTTATTATTATTATTATTATTATTATTATTATTATTATTATTATTATTATTATTATTATATAGATATGGATAATAATCTGAGTCTTCCATGGAGTGGCGTCCTCGATGACCACGATTTGACATGATATTTGAATTTTATATGATTCTTACAAATTATTTATCTTATTAACATATTCAAATGAGACATATGTTTCAAAATATCATCCTTGCTCACAATGGAAGTAAGCATAAACCATACAAACTTTATTTAAATAATAATTATACTAAATTCTTAAGAATAGTATGAATAAATTTATATTTTCAACATTTGTTTTATCATTTTGGAAGACTTAAACAATTTAAAACTATTTAAACATAAATTGAATATAATAATTTCTGAAACTTTTAAAATTATGATAAATAGCTAAAGCTTCCATGATAAACCCAAATATTAAATGAACAATTTAAAATCTCCTCGATTAATACTCATTTAAATTTGTTCAAATTAATAATAAACAAATTTGAAAGTTTTTTAATAAATATTAAATTTTAAATGAACCAAATTTAAATATGATTTAACTCGTTTATTTATGATCATGAATAAACTCATTTTTTACTAGTTCAATGAGTAACTTGTTTATATTATTTAAATAAAATAGGATTGAATAAAATATTTTTAATTATATATTTAAGGGTATCTATTATAACTTAATATTACTAGTGTTTATTTCATTAATATCTTTTTATTAACAAACTTATTAATTAACTCATCAGGCCATCATTATCCACCATATGCAAGATGAAAATTAAACTTTGATCTGAGGGATGAGAAATTGCATGAGGAATTAGTACACATTAATTTACTTCTCTTTAAATTTTTTTTTGTCATTTATTTAAAAAATAAATTCTTGTCGGCCTGAAATCTCATCAAGCTATCAAGTTTGTCTACATTAAAAAAAACCAAAACTCGTCTAAACAAAAGTTGAATACCAAATTTAATAAAAGTCATCAAACAATATAAATACCTAGTTTGTAATTTGTTTGAGCATTTTGAGTTTTTCAAATTAATTTATTTGCCATTAAAGAATATGTATATATTTAATGCAATTTTTTCTTGTTTATTTATTTCAATAAATTGATTTGTTAGTATTTATTTATATTAAATGATTATAAGAAAGTTTGGTCACAGTTTATATAATATTTTATTTAATTTGACTAAAGAAATTATATATTAATTCTAAATTTATTAAATTCATAAAATTATTTATTTATAGCTAAATATAAAAAGCAAAGTACTCATTTGGATTTTCAGCTTATTTATTAACCCGTTGAAGTAATTCAATTAATGTAAATAAGCCAAGTATGATTAGTGAAAATTTTAAACAAGTCAAGTATGAACATTCATTTGATAGTTCAAGCTCAAGCTCGAGTATGAACAACTTATAAAATGATTGAATCAAGTCCAATTCATATATATTGACATTGACTTTGATTATAGTCGTAACTACATTGGCACCTAAAGTGTGTTCATATATATAATTTAATCTATTTAAGAAAAAATAATGAACCCTTAAAACTTTTAGTCGAAATTGATGCTAAAAAAAATGATGATTCATTGATAAATATTCTTAAAATATTATTAAAATTTTAGGATTACATCTCACATATGTTAAATTTCCACTCCTTTTTTTGAGAAAAGAAAAAAATATGTTTCTCCAACAATTTTAATCAATAGATCCCTAAACAATATATATATTGTGTCATTGTGAACTAATAAAATGCTAATTTCTTGGTTCTATTTTATGATTTTGACAATGATTTTATTATTTTTTTCATGAATATCTATTATATTTAGCTTGACAAATCTCTTCTATTCTCAGCAGGACCATTAGCTGGTAATCATTTCCATGTAAATTCACCTATTACTTCTATTTTTAGACTCTTAATTATTTGAGTATAGTAAAAAAAATGGAATTTTTGAAAGGTTCTTAAATGTCTTTTGAATTTATTCTCAATTGAAAGATCTTTGATAAAAACTAACTTTTTAGTGGATAGCAACTTTTGTTATCATTATCTTGCTTGGGCATAGGATTCAAGTTTGTATAAAATATATCATAATATCAACAATGAAATAACACTATTATTAAATATTCTTCCATATTGATTGTTATTTGATTATCTGTTATAGAGATGAAGAGTTCAATCTCATAATGACAATTTTTCTTGTCTAAAGTTATAAGGGTTGCAACATCAAAATATGATCCAAGTTGCTAAGGTTGACTGATAAGCCTCCTATCACCGATGGTGTATCTCTTATTGATAACTTCACTCTAAAGTTATTCTCCCACCTCCCTCACTTCTTTAGGAAATTCAAGGGATCTATCTTATCACTCTTTCTAATCAAATTAATTGTGTAAAACACATATTCAAGTAAATTTTTATATGATTCTATTAATGATCAAGACAAGTTTGTTTTGTTAATTCATTTACTAGATTTGATGATGATACTTCACCAAGAACTTTGACTTCTTCACAAAACATAGAAGCAAATATTGTGACAAGAGGAAAAAGTAGTATTTTTATTATACTAGATATTCTTTTAAATCCCTCATATTATATGATATGTTAAAATAGAAAAAAAAGGAGTACAGCAAGGCTTACCCTCTTTGTCTTTTTCTTACTTTTGATTGGCCTATATAGGTTTTGTTTTGTAATTAAAATAATTATTTAACTTTTACAAAATGAATAAAGAAGTCTAATATGAAGCAAACTATAGAAAAATTTAAGATTATCAACCTCAATATTCATTTTACAAGCACAACAACAAGCCTTTATCCCATTATATATGGGATTACATGAATCCTTCCTCTCCATTGGGTCCTATTAAATATCATATTCTCATTTAATTGACCTCCACATATGTCATATATCAAGACAAGCCCACAAGTTAAATTGATGGACTTGGAAGCGCGGCGCAACGGGGTTCAAAATGCAGTAGACATCACCGAAAATGGTCGAAATGACCTCCGATCGATGAACGAATTTCACCGTCACGTCCAGAACGTTGAAATTGATTAGAATATAGATATTGCAAAAATCTAACGATCAATCGATTACCGAGTTATGAACATGCGCACATATATCAAGCTCGGAGGCACGGAAAGTTAAACCTCCATTCATGAAATTGATCATGCTATTGGCTTTGAAATGCCAAAATCTATCAAATAAATTTGTTCGCACTCAATTCAAATAAGTCGCATAAAATCGAAAGGAAAAAAATGGCGACATTTCGAGCTAAAATTGACTCAATTTAGCGTCGACTCGAACCAAATGGCCTCCGATCGCGAAACGGACCGCACCATTGCGTTCAGAACAATGAAATTACCTTTAATTGATATATATTGACTATGTACATTTATCGGCGTGAAACCATATTAAAATCATTTAATTAATTTAAAATTAATTTAAAAAATTTCCAAATTGCCCCTCAAGCAACAACCTTTCCCCTATTTTCCTTTTCTTAAAAAACTACTTTAATTTAAAATTTAAAAAAACTGAAAAGAAAACCACTCCCCATTTTCCTCAACATCCTCCTCATTCCTCATTTTCTTATTCTCCTCTCCAATTTCCATTTCTCCAAAGCCCTCTCACGTCCAAGGTAATTCTCTCTTATTCCAAAATTTCATCTTTCCACTATTCGCGCGTCAGACACTCCACGACCCATCTCGGCCGCATCGCTGTCTTTCCACCACCGGCCCAGATGCAACCTGATCAGAATCGAATCCACAAATCCACGCCTCCAGCCCAAACGTCCGGCCCGTGTTCCCAATCCCGCAGCCACAGTGCAATTTCACACTATTCGCCCCAGCCCAATCTGGCTCAGCCCACTTCGGTGGCATCCGATCAGCTCAAGCCCACTCATCCCCGCACCAGGCCCACTCGTCCAGCCCACCGGGCGTCACCCACCACCGCGTCGTTCGTTCGCCATTCGCTACCTGTTCACGCTGACCTGCTCCACGTTCACATGTGACCCGTGATCGACCGCAGAGTGAGACCCACCGAACCGCGACCCCACGCCGATCCGTCAGTGACGAAACCGCTGAACGTTCCAACCCTTCCTTGACCTGTCCATCCTTCAACTTGCAAACCAGTTTCATAATCCAACAATTTGACCCGTTCAGAACCCATTGTGTCCCACTGCCTTTTTCCTCTATCTAGGCAAATTAGGGAAGAAAATCATCAGTAGGCGAATTCTTCCTTCATTTTCGGCGTCGCATCCCTCGCTTTAGCTGTCCCACTTCTGCTGCGTCACAAATCGGGGAAGAAAATCATCAGTAGGTGAATTTTTTTTGATTTTCAGCATCGCATCCCTTACATTACATTCTCAATCGCATACCCAACCCCGTTCCTTTGTCGAGCCTTGTAGCGCACTGAAACATTCTTCAGATCATGTGAGATTTTTGAATGTGAATACATATATGCATGCTTGTGTTTCTTTGTAAGTTTGAAGACCTCGTTGTGCTCAGTAGGGAGCGATGGGATGAAAAGGCAGGCTGTGGTGTCGCAAGACACACCGTTATCTCGAGGGCATATCGAGTAAGCTAAACCGTGATGTTCCCCAGGGGAAATGTTGCCAAAATTTTGTCTAATCTCAGACTTAAAAAAAAAGAGGGGATAACTATATATTACATTGTATGTATTCTTGCAGATTTGAAGACCTCATTGTGCTCAATATGGCACAACGGGATAAAAAAAGAGTAGGTTGTGGTGTCATAAGACACCACTCGCTACGCTCAGTAGGGCATACTGAGTAGGACAAAATATCCCCGATGCAGCTCCCTATATTGGGATGATGCCGGGAGGCTGCCAAAATCTTATCTAATTTCTAGACTTAGAAAAAGATGGGGAAATCAAATTTGAATAAAAGAGAAAAAAAAATTAAATTTGAATAACAGGGGGAAATCAAATTTGAATAAAAGAGGGGGAAATCAAATTTAAATAAAAGATGGGAAAAATCAAATTTGAATAAAACAGGAGGAAATCAAATTTAAATAAAAGAGAAAAAAAATCAAATTTGAATAAAAGAGGGAGAAAAATGAGAATTACCTTTAAGAGTAAATCTTCTAGTTTCAAAATGCCTTCTTACACCGGATCTACAACTATTATACAAGAGAAGGTGATACTAAATCAAAATCTACAAAAGAGAAGGCGATACTAAATCAAAATCTACAAAATCATAGCCCTCTCTCGATCAAAACTAAGAATTTCATTCTAATTATGATTTTAAAATCAATGATTTCATTAATTAGATGAAATTAGCTTTATAAATACTGCATGTGCACACTATCTTTGAATGCTTAAATTTGAGTGTCTGGGATTGTTTGCTTCGGTTTAGTCTCAGGACTTGGTCCGGGTTAACAAAACCTAAAAAACATATAATAAGAGTTTCAAAAGTAGATCTAATCCTCTGTTAGTAGCTAAACAGAGTTGACAAAATCTAAAGTTTTTAAACATATTCAAATTATTCAAACATAAAATTACCTAAAATTACTATACACAGATCCTTACTAGAATGCTTAAACGAAAGTGTCCGAGGATGTTGTGCTCTTCGGTTTAGTCTTAGACTAGGTTCGTTAACAAAACCTAAAATATATAATAAGAGTTTCAAAAGTAGATCTAATCCTGTGTTAGCAGCTAAATAGAGTTGACAGGATCTAAAATGACATACTCAAATTAATTAAAATTTTCAAATCTAATATAATCAATTTTCAAATCAAATTAAGTAGCAATCTAAAAACTGCTTAAATGAAATTCTATCATTAAAAACTTAAAGCAAAATGTAATCTACCCACCTTCCGCAACTATTTGTCAGGGGTTACAAACTAAGAAAACTCTAGCTCACAAAGGAGCCAATGTCAAATCAAATGTTCTGCTATGTTCACTCTCAATCAATCTATTGCCGCAAGGACGTCGTGTCAACTGGTTTGCCAGTAGGCTCCATAAATGAAGCAGTTATGACCAGAGTCCTCTGATCGGGTGGTTTGGCCAATCCGACTCCATTATATTACGATCATGACCATAGCATGTATGCTCCCCAATGGCTCGGCCCTTTGAGTTGTGAATCATAAGGTATACTTGATAGGACAAATAGCTCTCTGTCAGCTAAGGTGGACTTAAGATTGTCTCCTTAGACAAACACCACCCAATTATACAAGCATTTCTTGGACAACGTAACCCATGTGTTGCTGATGAGGATCCTTCTATTCCACTACCTCCTTTGACTAAGTAGACTAGGGACCACAACTGCCCAAGATGACGGAACCATGGGATCTAGATCGGGCACGTCATCATTCCCTGAACCATCTGGTTTAAGTTAAAATGGTGAATTCCATGTCTCAAATTCTGAAACTCTATATGTTGCTACGATACGCTATGCATTGAATGATCTAATGACTAGCCTTAATCGAAAGTTCTCTCTCACTCACTGGGAAGGGTAATTAACTATAGGGGCTTGCGCCTATAGTAAACTTGGAACCATATCCAATGTCCTCGCAAAATGAGGATGAAATCTCTGGGTAGCGTCTTATCTACTATCTCATCTGCCTTCTGAAAATTACATCGATACTTTAAAACACTCTTTTCATCGAAGAGGTCGGTGGAAGAATTTTCGAAGCCCACAAATTCTAATAAAATAATGGCATTTTATATACTTCCTAATCAAGACTTTTAAGTCTACCTATGCATTTCTTAACATAGGTCAAATCTAAAGCATCTACTCTCCTAATTGGGACATTAGGCAACCAATGTTTAATGTGAGCAAACCATTTAAGATGACTCTCTCTAATCTAATCTCCATTGAAAATACTCCAAATATATATATATATATATATATATATATATATATATATATATATATATATATATATCTGTGTGTGTGTGTGTGTGTGTGTGTGTTTGTATGTATTTATCTTGCATTTTGTCGTTTAAGTGTAAAGCCACTTATCCACCTGAGTATTTTCATCTCTGCAACATTTAGTTTTATACTTCTCTTTTACTGGCCAACACTCTATAGGATAGAGCATCACAAATCTCACCACCATCTTATAAAATTTTACATACCAAAAAAATGTGCAACATATGTGCATGGCACACGGGCCACACTAGTCACACAGAGTGAGCATAAAGTTATTATACCAAAAAAGGAGCTATTATAGCACTAAATTGCAATAGTTAATAAAATTATTGCAATTCCAAATATTTATTGTGATTATAATTGTTGCTTGATTCCTACATTTATGCCCTCTTTCAAGGAAATATTATGAGAGGGAGCTAATATTTGAGGTAGAGGGCAACACAAAAATAGTGTTAATGATTATCATAGCATTAAGATTTGCATAAATTCAAATAATCTCTCTCTCTCTCTCTCTCTCTCTCTCTCTCTCTCTCTCTCTCTGTATATATATATATACACACACACACACGGAGACACATACACACACGCGCACAACACCTTTTAAAACTATAAGTTAAAAGTAAATTATGTTATTCCCATCACTACTAAAATTGATTAGAACAAATAATCTTCATCATTTTATCAAGAGGGTTGTCACAACCACCGATATTTTTTTTATTCCCTACAACAAACTTAAAGAGATGTATCACTCCTTTCGATTTAAGCTCAACATAATCATTAGGTCCATACGACATAAACCATTTAGACAAAAACCCTTTTTTCTTTTAGGATTATAACCCATGTCCTTACAAAGTTGATCATTATAATATATTTGAATGATTCCAACACCTGATCTTCTATAATATTTATGACCATACTCTTTCATGTATTTATTCCATTTCTTCATATCTTCCTCCATCAATTTTATGCTCGGGAGCTGAAATCCAACATCAAGAAAATGTGCCAACCATATTGCCTTCAGCTTCGAAGTAAATAAGTTTGATGCGCTCTTTGAGTATCCAATTATTGTCATTTGTGAAATCCTCGGATGAATGCATTCTATATAGTACATAAATACGTCGATAAGATTATTCTTTTTACTAAAAATAATTCTTAAGCACACTATCACAAATTTAACTATAAAATAAATTTTTTGACATATTTTTTCAATGTTATTGAATAAGCCTGTTTACTCATGCACTCATAGGAGTGTAAGAAAGCTAAATTTTATTTTCATGTTTGCCTCATTAACTTATTAAGTTGAACATAGATGGTTGATAAACATAAAATTTATTGGTAAGTCAAATCT
Source organism: Cymbidium sinense (assembly GCA_021442155.1). Taxonomy (NCBI): domain Eukaryota; kingdom Viridiplantae; phylum Streptophyta; class Magnoliopsida; order Asparagales; family Orchidaceae; genus Cymbidium; species Cymbidium sinense. The sequence goes on from CM038232.1 coordinate 5,737,758, forward strand.
AAGTTATTAAATCTTTATATTGTCTATCACATGTATGCAAACAGTAATATAAATATATGAATATGAAAACCTATAATATACAAGATTATAAAGTATGTGAATACATAAATATGTATAAGTGCACATTCAAACATGCAAATTACATATGTGTAGGAACATAATCAAACTATTATCAAACCAAATAGGATCAACAAGGCCATGTTTCACTCATTAAATTAAATATATTAAATTATAAAACTAGTTTAACTTAAGCTAATTATCCAGTCAAACACAAATAAGCTTTTTTTGATAACTTTATGCACTAGCTCTAATAGTATTTTAAGTTATATATGAATTTCTAATTAATCAATGTGAAGTATAACTATTAATGGAACAATATTATCTAGATGGCCCGTCACAATATTTTGAAATGAAAGCGATTTAAAGACGTTTCAAATTTTCTCATCACCCTTGAAGCCAGTACCAAATATGACTATATTAGCCTTTAACAGTGGAGCTTCATCTTCCAATATTATACCATCCCTACAAAACTCAAAGCTTTTTGAATATTTTAGAACAATCCTCTTATTTTTCAGCATGTCATAGAATTTTTCAGGCAATAAAGCAACTAAGGATGAACTCATTGCTTGAAAGAAGCTATGGTCTGGAACTATTCTATACTTCTCCATAGGTGTTGTTTTCTTGATGTAGATTTTAATAAACTTAGTTATAAGCCACCTCTATATTTTAAAAAAAATGAATGTGAGATATTCATTTATATATTTAATATAGAATAATTGTAAGAGGAGGAAAATCATTTACTAAAGGAGAGAGCAATGTTGCCAAGAGGCTTAGCATGATTCCTTCTCCTCATCTGGAGTAGAAGTAACCTAATGAAACACCACATGCTGATAAATCAACTATGTTCCATCGTTTCATTTAAAAAATCATCGCAAGGAACTTCCACCTAAAAGTGCAAATTTAAGAAAAGTAAGAATAAAGTATATGAAGCTTTATGTGTATGTGGAGTACTAAAGTGCATAGATGCTTCATAATTGTTTAGTATAATGAACTATTGTATGATCTTCATATACTCCAACACCAAATAAGAGAAAATCTATATGATGTATTCTAACAATTTTAATAATGATACTAACAATAATCATACCATTAATATCCATTCAGGCGACATCGATAAATTGATTTGAGAAAACTGATTACAATGCGTTTTCCTTGATAAACCAGGAGTGCTTCTCATATTTGCTAAGTCCATTGAGTGGATCACCTTATCATTGAAGGCCTGGGGCCTTTATTCTAAGGAAGCTAGGGATATTAGGGAGGCCATTGAACCTTCCTAAGCAAAGAATTGCAAAGTCCATTACATTCTCCTATTATGGTGAACATATTGTCTATTAAGGGATTAAAATATTGATAGAATGTGAAGATTATATAGGTAAATTTGATAAACTAGACAACAATATAATGAGTATACAAACGCAAGAAGTAGAAAGGATGCAAAAGCTTAATTCAAAACTTAGGCCCCATTGGAATAAATTTTTTGTTTTCTATTTTTTATTTTTATTTTAAGAAAATAGAAAAATAAATAAAAATATGTTTGTTTATCTATTTTATTATTTTTATTTTTCTATTTTTAAATAAATTTATTTTTATTTTAAAAATACTAAAAATATGTAAAACCTATTTTTCTTTATTTTTAAAAAACCCGATCATACTTTTCAAATTTTTAAATATTTGAATTTGATTTTTTTTATTTTTAAAATTATATTATATAATATTATTAATTTTAATTAATTTAATCTAACAAGATTTATCTTGAATATATAATAATAATAGATTAATTTTACTAATTTAACTTTGTCAATAATTATTATTTAAAATATATTTATATCTTTTCATAAATTTTATCTTTCACATAAAATATAAATATGACGTAGATATTTTACATTTCATATATATGCATGGACTCCTACAAATAGGTGTCTTTCTTTTGTATTTTTAACGATTCAAATGTATCAGTGTAGTTTATCATGCAATAAGATATTTTTAAGTAGTATCGGTGATGATCAAAATAATATTGCTCAAATCTCAAGATGTCACATTTGTAACTTGTCAGTTTTATTATGTGCAATTGAATGAACTATGCAAATTCTTGTTTGATAGATTTTTACATTTTAAGTTTTTCTAAGTGATTCATTTTTATGAACGAATATTATTTGGATTGTTTCGACTATAACTCAAATCTAATTTATGTGCATTACTTTCATCGATCATCGATTTCATTTAATTTGATTTGATTTAAGCAATATAACATATATGTAGGTCAACATCCATTATCGTCATTTGTGTCCTCAAATATTTTTTCGCTTTATGTTAAAATAAGAAAATATCAAACATATTTTTATTTTATTTTAAAATTTTAAAAATAAAAAACACAAAGTAATCCTAAGTGACCTTAGTAATAATTAATTTCATTATTTAATTTTTCCATTAAAAAATTTTAAAATAATAACTAAATATTTTTTAAAATAAAAAATAATAAAAATACCAAACATGTTTTTATTTTCACATAAAAAACAAAAATTGGAAATAGAATCAAAAAATAGAAAATGATCCCAAACGCTTAGGGAGCATTTGGGATCACTGTATTTTATTTTTTATTTTTGTGCTCTTATTTTATTTTATTTTATTTTGCTTAAAACTAAAACAAATTTAATTGTACTTATTATTTTTAAAAAACACTCAAAACATCTTTTAGATGTTTTGAGCATTTTTAAAAATAATGTTATTTATTTTTTAAAATAAAAAATAAAAATACATAAAAAACACTCTAATATTTTCTTAACAAATATTTCAAAAATAACATAAAAATAAAATAAAAGATAGATGATCGGGATCTTTTTTGCTTAAAATTTTTAAGAACCATTAAGGATAGATATGATTACTATGGTAGCAATGAGTTGATCATCATATAATAAGGTGATCGTAAATTAGTGATATTATATAAATATATATATATATATATATATATATATATATATATATAGAGAGAGAGAGAGAGAGAGAGAGAAATTTACCTTTTAGTCTCATAACTAAAATATTTTATTATGTTTATGAATATGAATTTAAAATGAAAATCTTCTCGTTCATTCTCCATTAATAGAATATAATTAAAATAAATATTTAAAGTGCGCTTTAATTATTTTCTTCAAGATTTACTTAATATGATTTTAAAAATTTTAATTCTTATTTCCAAGAAATGAAATTAAAGCTTTTTTATTGTTTTTTTAAATGATTTTATTAATATTCAATAATTATAATGTCAGTTTTTATTTTTTTAAATATTTTTTGAGAGCATGAGCATAAGTAATATAATTTTATTATTTATTAACTATTATGGGCTGTTTTGGATCACTTTCTATTTTTTATTTTTTATTTTTATTTTTTGCCTTCAGTTTTTTTGTTTTTATTTTCTCTTTATTTTATGTGAAAATAAAAATAAGTTTGTTACTTTTATGAATTTATTGTTTTAAAAAAATAAAAAAAATATGTTTAGTTATTATTTATTAAAAATTTTAATGAATTAATTATTGCTCTAGCTTCACTTTTTATTTTTTATTTTTAAAATTTTAAAATAAAATAAAAATATGTTTGATGTTTTCTTATTTTAACATAAAGCAAAATAATATTTGAGCATACAAATGATGATGATGGATGTTTACTTATATATATGTTCTATTGCTCAAATCGAATCAAATGCAATATAATCGATGATCAATGAAATTGATGTGCACAAATTAGATTTAAATCCTCATCGAAATAACCCAAATAGCACTCGTTCTTAAAAAGAATCACTTATAAAAATTCGAAATATAAAAATCTATCAAACAAGAATTTCATAGTTCATTCAATTGCACATAATAAAATTGACAAGCTACAAATTCGACATTATGAAATTTGAGTAATATTATTTTGATCATCATCTATGCTAGATAAAAAAAAAGTTTGCTTGCAAGATAAACTACACCGATACATTTGAAATATTGAAAATACAAAAAAAGATACTCAATTATAGTAGTTGATGCATAAACATAAAATATAAAATATCTACGCATATTTAAATTCTATGAGATAGATAAAATTATGTAAAGATATAAATATATTTTAAATAGTAAATATTGATGAAAAGATTAAATTACTATTATTATATAATCAAGTTAAATTTTATTAGAATCAATCAAAATTAATATATAAATTCAAATTTATATCATATATATAAACACACATGATATATTAAATTTAATCTACTATTTTCCTACACTCAAGATAAATCATATTAGATTAAACTAACTAAAAAGAATAATCTTATATAATATAATTTAAAAAAAAAAAAAAATTAAATTCAAATCTTTAAATATCTGAATAGTATGATCTGGTGTTTTAAAAGTAAAGAAAACAAATTTGACATATTTTTAGTATTTTTGAAAATAAAATATAAATTTGTTTAAAAATAGAAAAACAAAAATAATAAAATAGATAAACAAATTTTATATATATATATATTTATATTTCAAAAAATAAAAAAGAAAATAGAAAACAAAATCGATCCCAAACAAGGCCTTGATTTTTCGAGCTATAATTAATAGCTAAAAATAAAGCCTTTCAATCACTTAAATCAAATTTATATTCATAATTTACGATTTAATAAATACTATTTTTGAGTTAAAATTACCTAGCCCATCTTCCATAAGCTTTTAACGCCACTGTTCCACCCCACAAATTACTAGGCCATCTCTTCCCCCGCCCAACATAGTCCAAACTCACCACCTTCTTCCCGAACCTCACATGCCTTATAAGATCAAACCGGCGAGCATAAGCCTCCAAGTACTCCATCACCTGCTTGTGGTTCGACGCTTCGGTGACCGATTCTGGCCATGGGAAGTTGATGAACCGGTAACTTCAATCAGAGTCTATAACAGGGTCGAACGGAGCGTGCACACCCATACGCCGCCAATAGACCAGCTGGCCTCGAAGACCACCAACACCTAACCCAACCCAATTTGGTCAAATAGGTCAAATTGGTCAACTTAGCCTATTTGATCTATTTGAATCCAAATGAGCCAAAATCAAACCTAATCCAAATTAATCAAAACCACATAATCCAAAACTCTTCAAAACATCATTTGAACCTAACCCAAGCCTTGGTTTGACCCAGTTTGATCTATTGGTCAACCCAACCCAACTTGAACCCAAATGAACCCACTTGACCATATGAAGCCAAACCACTCTAAATCAACACATGGGATCCTAGGAGCTGGCCAAACCTAGCCCAAACTAACCCTAGATCATTCCCAAACTAGCCTAAATCCAAGTGGGACCCAATCCAAGGGATTAACCATTGGGCAAGCTCATTTGCATTGGATTCTTACCATATGAGGCAAGGTCCACTCTCCTATCACCAAAGAAGTCATCCAAGTGCCAAATGAGGTGCACCTAAGCTTCCTAGCCCACCCTAGTATAGCTAGGATCAGCCCTGGACCAAGGGGAGTTCACCTCCTCCCCTCTCAAGCCAAACTGAGCACCCAAAGGACCAACCCAATCCAATCCTTCCATATCTTTCCTTGAGCTCCCTGCCATAGCCTCGTCCACTCCTAGCAAGCCACGTGGAGCTGACGGTGACCCCTTCAATGCCTCGACAATGGCAAATCAGTGAAATTTTAGGGATGGATCCCATCCATCCATCACACTTAATTTCAGGGTATACTCCCTCAATTTGAGCGGCAATCGACATTATTCGCACTCTATGAGCCCCAAAGTGAGAAACAAAATCCCTCATAGCATTTTTAAACCTTTCCAAAGCCTCTCGAGCTTGAATTTTCTTCTCCCAGTAAATAGGGGTCAATCGTTCCATTTCCTCTCCACTCAACCAAACTCCAATTAAACTTACACCCACCTTCACCACACCATCAAGTCATTTCCCAAGCTTCCAAGCTATCGAAGACCAAAGCTCGATCAAAGGCAAAGCTCCTACATGAGTGGATTGGCCTTGGGAGCAATCTACTTCTAATTAAAGCTTGTGTAGCTCAATAAGGCTTCATTTTCACCAAACGAAGCTTCCTCAATCATTAGAAACACCAATAACAAGATCCGATGAGATAATTTCTCAAAATTGAGCTTTGTATGGAAATTGGTTGGCCCTTTTCAAAGAGAAGTTGCATTTTAACCCATCTTAACAATTTGATCTGTGTGGATCCTTCGCACGAGTTTGGAGTGGATCCGAGCTCGAGATCGGATCGATCTATCCATGGACGCTCACATTTATCGCTCGTAGGAGATAGATCATGAGACATCCATTCCACATGATTGGAATGAACAACTCTGATTAGATCACACTAGATCAACCTCTATTTCCCCCTTACCCCGGGGGATCTAATCGTGGCTGCCCGATCTTGCATCAGAAGATCCACGGGAATGCATGTCCACCGCAATCTAAGTCAGCCTCCCAATTTGACAACTTAAATACTCAATCCCATCACGTTACATAGAAAGCACATGCCGCATCAGCAGCCATGTGGCGCCAATGGAATTAAGGCTTAAATAGGGTTATTTTAACTAATTTTTAAGGCTCAAACTTTCTAAAATCATAACTAATCCTAGAAAAATTCAAAAAATATAAATGAAGGCTAATTTTAAAGATATTTCAGAGGTGAGTTTAAGAAAATTATTATTAATAAATTTTGAATAGTAATTTTTATTTAATTAAGGTTTATTTAAAACTTAATTAGATTAATTTCTCTTTGATTAATTATCCAATTAGTCTCAAACATCCCGAAATGTTTAGGGAAGAACGCCTCTCTAATTTTCTTAGGATTTATTGGAAAGTTAATCAAGAAAATCAATAAATTTAGCCTTAATTGCTCCCTACCTTAATTAATGATAATTAAGCAAATGAACATTGGTTTAATTAATTAAAATTATAATCCTTTGTTAATAATGAGAAGTCTTTGGGAGCTAGTTTGGGTTCATTCCTTATAACCATTTCATTAAGCCTCTTCATTTGTTTCAAATTAATTAATGCTTAAATAATAAATTAGCCACTTAATTAATTAATTAAAAGGGAAAGGATATCTAAAAATTTTAGAGGCTCATTGGATGTTTGAAGTGACTTAGGGATTTATATTGAGGCATTTTCCTTAATCTCTTTGCCCTAAGTTAATTTCATCATTCTAATTAAAAGATATAATCAAAGGATTTAATTAACCAACCAAAGGCTTAACTAAATTAATTTAAAATCCAATTCAATCATAACTTTAATCAACCTTGGGTAGCTCCTTGGGTGTTCAATAACCCAAAGAGCGAGCTAATAAAATTATGGTTAGCTCACATGTGTGAGAAAACCAAAAGAGTAATTAAGTGAGCTCCTAAAGTTTAATTAACTATTAATCATGAGCTAATTGCATTAGGCCACTTTCATTCTTTAAGAGCATTGCTAATTTACTTTTCATGTGTTTCATGTCATGTTGGCTTATCATTAATTAGTTAATTAACTTAAGGTGACATAGGCAAGGGTTAATTAATTGATTTAATTCATACCTCAACTTAATCAAGCCATAAAATCAACCTAATTGCTTTTTCATTAAATCAAATTAACTCACTCATGGGAATGGGATTAAGATTAGCAAACCTCTTTCACATCTCTTAAATCAAATCAAACATGAAATCATAAATGGCTTTAAGAAACTTTAGTTTATTTTAAATGAGTTTGTTTAAATACGATTGTCCTTAGGACTTAGTTGGATTGAATGAAAACACATGCTTGTGTTGCTTTATTTCCTTTCAATCATGCATTTATTTATTTCAAATTAATCAAATAAAAATGATTTACTTTATGTCAATTTATATGTGTTCACTTAATTAGAAATATGTGTGGCTATTATCACTATTAAATTACAAATTTACTTTCAAAAGTTTATTAATAAATAAATAACATATATATTGTGGCTTTAGTTATATATACATCATAAATGCATGTGAATATAAACTTAGTGTATAAAGTAAAGTTTTTTTCTTACATTCATGTGTTGATTTGCATAAGTAAGAATGTTAGTGGGCATATTAATCTGGACATTCTAGGGAAGACTTTAAGTAGCCTAAGGAGATTCCTACCTAACTACCTTGGTGTGAAATAATGGTGGCATACCTACTTGATTTCATTCTTATGCATTCAAACATTAGAATTTAGATAGAACTTTAATTCATTTACACAAATAAATCAAACAAATCAAAATACAATTTTTTGCATGGTTTTCCTATTCTCATAGTTGATTATACATCCATATGTATTTAAGCATAGCGAGTATATTAATCTGAACATCCCAAAGATGCATTGCTTTAAGTAGCCCTAAAGAGATTCCTACCTCATTCTCTTGGTGCAGAACAATGGCGATGTACTTGCTTCAAACTTTTATATATTTGAATGTGTATTTAGCTAATGAATGAAATCATAATTTTCTTTTAAAAGACATGCATTCATATTTTTATTCAAGTGATTGGGTTGGTTAGTCATATGATTTAAAGTTCTTTCCTTATGCTTTTGCATAAGAATTTAGATAGAGATTTAAATTAATATGACAAAATAATTCAACCAAATGGAACATCAATTCCAAATAGATTTGTTTACATTCATCATTTAAGTGTTAAGATACAAATTGCATGTATAGGTATGTTTAGGACTTAATCGTATGCATGCTATATATGATGGAAAGAAATAAACAAAAATGTGTTATGTGATAGTAGTTCATCCCAAATAATCTTAAGATGCCTTTCTTATTGAATGAGTCTATTTAAAGTAAACCTAAACTTTGGATTAATTTAAAATATGTAATAAGTCATTCATTAAATAGAATTGATTAATTAATTTTCTTTAAATATGGCTTATAGGGATGAAAGAGAGTGATCCTCTCTTTTCTTCTCTTTATAACACTTAGATGTTAAGTGTAGGTTAAATGAAACAAAAAAAATATTAAGTAAAATTTATAAATCAATTAACCCACTTAAAGTGAAACAAACCTTTATAATTAAATGCCCTTCACACTTAGAGAATGATAAGTCTAAAGTCTAGTTATAACATACCACACAAAGCCTTAATACACCACGATTAAGTCACCACTTCTATCTTTATTTTATGTGCATAGTTAGATGTACATTTCTTTTTATGATGTATTGTTGTAGATTGGATGTTATGGTGTATTCTTCGTAGACTGGATGGTAGGCTGTGATTAACCTTACCATATTTTTTACAGGAGATTGTGCTTAAGAGTCACTTAAAATAAATATTAATGCTCTCTTTTACAGGTTGCTTAACCCCTAACCATAATTTAAATTAGGACAGGTGGACTTGGTTACCCATGTGCAGGGTGCTAAGTCTAAATTATTCATTTAACTACTTGGGTTGTATGGTATGCTTAACTAACACTTATTTTGCATGTGTAGTTAGATTTACTTTTCCATTCTTTTAATGTAATTGTGCATTGGGAATTTTGTTAAGTGTTATGGGGGATAGGGATAAACATTGCCCAGAAGGTTTAATCTTGGGGTGCCATGTGATGCCTAAAAGCCTACTAAAACAAATGGAGTTAACCAAATGAAGAAATGGAGGAAGCATGAAGACTTGAAGGCCTCCCACAACACTTATCATATATAATTTATAATTATTCTTTCATATACCATGTTGTATAAGGGTAGAGCACGTCTACCCATTTTCTTTTCAGTTATATGATGCAATCGCCTCTATTATTCTTTCATGTTGAGTTTATAAATGTTTAATGTTATGTTTAGCTTGTGTATTGGAAATTACATGCCTCTCCATTAATCGATCCATTTAGGCTCAAGGAAAAATAAACTTTTACCCCAACTACAACTCATAAATAATCTTCTAAATAACTCATAATCTCACTTAAAGCCTTGGCATTAAATCAAGATAATTAAAGATTTAGAACCCTCTTGTTGGATGTTGTATAATCATACATATCATCTTGTTTTCATTCTTGCTAAGAGAGAGTTTTCATCCTTGCGCGATAGGCGAAAAATACCTCCTTCTCTCTAATTTAGCCAATAACCCTATTTCATCATACATTTAGGTATATAAAATCCCATAGCCTTGGTCAAATTGAAGTGTTAAAAATGAATTAAAAATGAGAAGATTTGCATTAGACTAAGTCAATATTCATACCACTCATGCTCTAGTCTCTTAAGGAGTGGGTTTAAGGACTTTAGTTTTCTTTCTAAATAATAATAACCAAACCATCTTGCAAAATATATGACTTGACCACATGATTTAAAATGTATGAGGAGTTAGTGTCACTTTAGGGATTATATGTCCAACAATCGGTGGTTTATCATCTCTTATGGAGGTAAATAATATACTCATTTTTCCTTAGATTTAGGACATTCTTTAGCTCTGCCAAAGCTCCCTAGATTTAGGATCCGAGATTGTTGTTTCCTTCCTACAAGCATAAATCCTCACCTCTTAGCTATTTTCACAATCTTGTATTGTGGGATTATAAGTCCTAGCTTTCAAATAAAATTTCAATTCAAATATATAACTCCCATCAATTTCAAATATATAAAGCCCAACCATAGGATTGTTTGGGATGCTCACTAGGTTTCCTAATATCATGAGCATCCCCTACTCATCTCCTTTTGGCTTCGAGAATAAGGCTCTCCTTTTGATCCATCCCACTTGATTTCTAAAATATAGCTAATTTATTGATAGTCCTATCTTTGAAATCTTTGGAGATAATAATTGTTTACTTTAATCGAGAGTATTCTTAAGGAACTCACATTCCTTATGATGAAATTAACTATGGGGGCTTGCCCATATAAGGAACTTTAGAGCCCAATTTAAATAAACCCTACTTTATTCATCCATATAAAGTAGGAGAAAAATCTCTAGTATATTCGAAGACCCACCATGCCTCAAGAGTCCTTATTAAAGTGATTAGGACCATTGTGGTGTAGTTCTTTCTATCTTTCAAGATAGTGCACTATTCTTTAATGTCATACTCAATCACCTCAATAAGTACACCCTCAGATCTGGGTGGTATCCCTCATACACATAAACTAAAAATAAACTCTACACTCCTCAAGTAGGTTTGGATGTAGACTCAAAAGAAAAATTTTGGAATGAATTAGAGGGATTAATACCAAAGATACCTCTTGAAAAAAAGTATTTATTGGAGTAGATTTAAATGGACATGTTGGTAGAGTGGTAGAATCTTTTAAAAGTATTCATGGTGGTTATGGATTTGGAGTGACTAATGAAAAATGTATGACTATATTAGATTTTTCTTTAGCCTATGATTTTGTAGTTGCTAATACTTTAAGAAAAGAGATGAGCATATTATTACTTATAAAAATGGATCTAGTACAACACAGATTGATTATTTTCTGATAAGAAAAATTGATCATTTAGATTGTAATGATTACAAGGTCATTCTAAGTGAAAGTTTAAATACTCAACATCGATTATTAGTCTTAAATTTTAAGCTGAAAGATTAAAAGATAAATAATAAATCAAATTATTGCCTTAGGATTAGATGAAGGCATTTAAAGAACACTAATACAAATATTTTTAAGAGCAAGCTACAAGAGCTTAGAATTTGGGATGTTCATAAGAAAGCTAATGTTATGTGAGAAAAAGTAGCAAGTGAAATCAAGCAAGTTGTTAAAATGTGAATGGATAATCAAAAGTTTTTTAATAAAATAGTTGTTGGTGGAGTCAATATGTAAGAAAATATAAAAATAAAAGTATTGTTATAAAATATAGTTTAGATATAAAACTGAGAATTGGAAAAAATATAAAGTGGCATGTAGAGATTTTAAGAAAGCAATATATGATGCTAAAAATTTAGCTTTTAGTGATTTATACAATAGATTAGATATAAAGAAGGTGAAAGATGTATAAGTTAGCTAAGCGAAGAGATAGGAGAAGTAAAGATCTAGCCCAAGGAAGCGATAAGGATGAAAATCATAGAGTACTTTTCTTAGAAAATGACATTGAAAATAGGTGGATGAGGTATTTTGATCAACTTTTCAATGAATGATCTAAAAATATAATTGATTTTAGCAAATTCAATACCCTAAAAAAGTAGAGAATTTTATTTTTATTGTCGTATTAGTAAATCTGAAGTTAGAGAAGCTTTAAATAAAATGAAATGTGGAAAAATAGTAGGACCTAATGATATTCCAACAGAAGTGTGGAAATGTTTCTGAGATCATGGAATTTATTAGCTTATAAGTCTTTTTAATGTTATTTTAAAGACTATAAAGATGTCAGATGAGTGGAGAAAGAGTTTGTTGGTTCGTATATTTAAGAATAATGGTGATGCACAAGAGGGTGCAAATTATAGAGCAATGAAGTTAATGTTTCATAATTAACTTGTTGTGGGATTATCTGTAGAAGAGGACAAGATAACATTCTTAGTAGAACTTCCAGTGGTTGCTATCGTATGTTGTGGGATTATCTAATCCTGGGGACGCCTACTTCTGCTATGACCATAAGCTGGCAAATGAGCCACGGGGTTAAGAGCGCATTGGGTATCAACATGAGAGAACGTAGAGCATTTTCTACAGGCCTAATGCTTCCAATCAAAGATAATTGCTTGCTCAAATTTGAGACCATTTAGGTTCATGATGACTGAATCCGAAAGAGAAGATGAGGGGTTGATCTGCACATAGATCTTAGCAAGGTTAGCGAGATTTTGAAGCAAAGGAGGCTATCAATCAAGGGAATGCCGAATTTTATTGGCGACCCTAGAGATAGCTACCTCATTCTAGCAAAGACAATGAAAAATTAGGAAGTTTAATCCAAAGAGGAATTTCAGAAAAAATTTTCTTTAATTGGCCGGAAATCCCAAGACCATTTTTAAAGATAAGCACCACCCATTAAGGAAGCAAGGTCCGCTGTCCCAAATCAGGTCATAGTCTTCTTTGTAAGAGAATTTGAACATAAAGAAATCACCCTCAAGAGTAAGCAGATCTAGGTGACCCTTGAAAGACCATTTCTTTTTTATAGCGGACAAAAGAGCGTCGTAGAAAGGTCCCTCCCAATGGCATTAACAACTAAGGAGAGTTGCCATTCTCTCTGGCCAGAGAAGCTAATTTCTTCATCAGAAGAGGGAGCATAAGATAGGGAGAAAGACTTACCAGAGATGTTGTGCGAGTTTAACAGATCCTTCCAAGGTGCTCTAAGGTTAGGAATTGCACTACAATAGAGCCATAAGCAAGAGTATTTGAAAATGGAGGGAAGGAGGATGTGGATGCTAGGTCCCAACTCATGATTTTTGAAGAGGGATGAACCGTAGATGCTGGAGATAAAAAAGCTCAAGAAAGGGACTTCCACCGATCGAGGCATGAGACAGAGTGCTCTGCTCCAAGAGTGGCAAGAGGAAGTGTACCTTCTATTGAGACCTCCTGAGAACATCGATTGACTCCACACAAAACGTAAAACCCTAGCTTTCACCTATTGGCAATGGATTTTGGTTTGGGATGATTATATCATGCATTCAATATAAACAAAATGACACAAATATAATATTTGTCGATATATCAAATTTGTTCGATTAAAATAATAATATTAATGAAATAAACATGTGTACTTTATCAAATTGAATTAAAATTTTATAAAAGAATATATATTTTTATGTGTAAATCATTATTATTTAATTTTTATACTTATTATTTAATTTCCAATATGGTGGAGTAAGTTAATTTTTCTTCTCTGTAGAGTAAGTTTTGTATCGACTTATGAACTTTTCTTTTCCCATCATTTGTATATTGATACACATCGATAGAATTAAATGATTTATTATTATTTTACTATTTTAAAAATTCTAATAATTTATTTTCTGTGTTTTTCTATTTTTAAAATAAAAATTGTAATATTATGTCACCTATTCTATAATTTTAATAATTGACATATCTATTATTTGTATCTTATCATGTTCATATCATTGATGATATCTCATCAATAAATTTTAAAAAATAATAATAATGAATATAATAAATAAATGTAGATTTGGCATATATAGAAGAAAGATTAATTATTATATCAATTAATTTGTATATATTTTATCATCATCATACTAAGATAAAATAACTCTTTTGAGTCCTCATGTTGTGTTTTCAAGATATTGGATCATTTGAAAATAGTCATGATGGTATATTTCATGCTTATTATATTAAAAAAAAGTTTTTATGAAGTATTTCTATTATACTAAGTGGTTTTTGGATTGATGATTTTTTAGTGCAAAGTAAAATAAATGAACGGGATTTTAACTTTTATGTGTTTGGCATGGTGCAAAGTAAGATTCTAAAATAATGTAATGTATTTAGAATATATTAGAAGATATAATTTTGTTATATTTGGATTCATCGATTTAAATGAACTTTAAATAAATCGCCGGTAAATATGGGTGGAACGCCCATAGTTTTTTTTTTTAAATGTAGTTTTTTTAATTCCTTTTCCCACTCTAATAGAAGATCTTGCCCAATAGAGATGATTTTTTCTTCCTTAGTTAAAACTTATATATCTTTATCCAAAATTATTTATGTAATTATATATTCTATGTATAATTATTTTTATTACTAACAACTTATTCATTTTGATCATAATAATATATGAAAATATATTTTATTAAACATCTTGATCAATATTTAAAATGAACGACATAACTACACACAAATAATAGAATATTTTCTTGAGTACCTATAAAGAAAAGTAATTTAGCCTTCTCAAGCAATTTGGGACCAAAAAGATGAGTGTGTTGTATTATTAAATATAAAAAAAATATGAATAGGCAATGAGTTCTACTATTAAACATAAAAAAAGAAATTTGCTCCAATTATTAGCATTACATTTTAGCATATTATTATTATTAACTATATTTGTAATTTTATTTATTTCAGGTAATATAATTTTATTTTTAGAGCTTTTATATTATAATTATATTTTTATTTCAACTTATATATATGTTTATATTTAAATTATAAATTTATTTTTAAAATATTTAAATGCATTTATTCATATTTATAAATCATATATTTTATATACATATTAAGGATCATTAATAATTATAATTTATATGATACTTAATCTAAAATTAATATTAAGTATCTCATAAAATTTTAATTAAGATTTTTCTCAAACTTTTATTAGTTTTTTTTTTTGTGAAAACTAGAACATAATAATTATATATTTATATATTTTTCTTATTTTTATGAAACAAAATAAAATTATCATAAATCATATATAAAAATATGATTTATATTTAAAATTTTTAATATTTAAATTATAAAAATAATAATAAATTTAATGTTATTCTTAATTATCAATAAATGTTAATAAATTTTTTTGTCATGAAATTTTGATGATTAACTTGCTTCAAATTAATCAAATAAAAATGATTTACTTTATGTCAATTTATATGTGTTCACTTAATTAGAAATATGTGTATTATTATTAATATATGCAAAAATTTAGCTTCAGTGATTTATAAATAGATAACATAAAGAAGGTGAAAAGAGCAATACGTAACCGGAACGAAGT
>CM038232.1:5753461-5856276 GCA_021442155.1 Cymbidium sinense
TGGGTTTCAAGTTGGGTTGGGTTGACCAATAGATCAAGGTCAAACCAGGCTTGGGTTAGGTTCAAATGATGTTTTGAAGAGTTTTGGATTATGTGGTTTTGATTAATTTGGATTAGGTTTGATTTTGGCTCATTTGGATTCAAATAGATCAAATAGGCTAAGTTGACCAATTTGACCTATTTGACCAAATTGGGTTAGGTTAGGTGTTGGTGGTCTTCGAGGACAGCTGGTCTATTGGCGTGTATCCGTTCGACCACATTATGACTCGATTGAAGTTACGGTTCATCAACTTCCCATGGCGGAATCGGTCACGGCCAGAACCACAAGCGGTGATGGAGTACTTGGAGGCTTATGCTCGGTTTGATCTTATAAGGCATGTGAGGTTGGGAAGAAGGTGGTGAGTTTGGACTATGTTGGGCCGGACCGGGAAGAGATGGCGGCCTAGTAATTGGGGTGGAAAGCGTTCGGCTTATGGAGAAGGAAGATGGGAATTTGAGGTAATTTTAACTCAAAAAATAGTATTTATTAAATCGTAAATTATGAATATAAATTTGATTTAAGTGATTGAAAGGCTTTATTTTTTAGCTATTAATTATAGCTCGAAAAATCGAAGGCCTTGTTTGGGATCGATTTTTGTTTTCTATTTTCTATTTTTATTTTTCAGAAATATAAAAATATATATATAATAAATTTGTTTATCTATTTTATTATTTTTGTTTTTCTATTTTTAAACAAATTTATATTTTATTTTCAAAAATACTAAAAATATGTCAAATTTGTTTTCTTTACTTTTAAAACACCAGATCATACTATTCAGATATTTAAAGATTTGAATTTAATTTTTTATTTTTTTTAAATTATATTATATAAGATTATTCTTTTTAGTTAATTTAATCTAATATGATTTATCTTGAGTGTAGGAAAATAGTAGATTAAATTTAATATATCATGTGTGTTTATATATATGATATAAATTTGAATTTATATATTAATTTTTGATTGATTCTAATAAAATTTGATTATATAATAATAGTAATTTAATCTTTTTCATCAATATTTACTATTTAAAATATATTTATATCTTTACATAATTTTATCTATCTCATAGAATTTAAATATGCACGTAGATATTTTATATTTTATGTTTATGCATCAACTACTATAATTGAGTATCTTTTTTTTGTATTTTCAATATTTCAAATGTATCGGTGTAGTTTATCTTGCAAGCAAACTTTTTTTTTTATCTAGCATAGATGATGATCAAAATAATATTACTCAAATTTCATAATGTCAATTTGTATTTTTATTATGTGCAATTGAATGAACTATGAAATTCTTGTTTGATAGATTTTATATTTGAATTTTTATAAGTGATTCTTTTTAGAGCAGTGCTATTTGGGTTATTTGATGAGGATTTAAATCTAATTTGTACATCAATTTTGATTGATCATCGATTATATTTACATTTGATTCGATTTGAGCAATAGAACATATATATAAGTAAACATCCATCATCATTATTTGTATGCTCAAATATTATTTTGCTTTATGTTAAAATAAGAAAACATCAAACATATTTTTATTTTATTTTAAAATTTTAAAAATAAAAAAATAAAAAGTGGTACAAGCTACCCTTAGAGCAATAATTAATTCATTAAAATTTTTTAATAAATAATAACTAAACATATTTTTTTATTTTTTAAAACAAAAAAATTCATAAAAGTAACAAACTTATTTTTATTTTCACATAAAATAAAGAGAAAATAAAAAAAAACTGAAGGAAAAAAAATAAAGATAAAAAATAAAAAATAGAAAGTGATCCAAAACAGCCCATAATAGTTAATAAATAATAAAATTATATTACTTATGCTCATGCTCTCAAAAAATATTTTAAAAAATAAAAACTGACATTATAATTATTGAATATTAATAAAATCATTTAAAAAAACAATAAAAAAGCTTTAGTTTCATTTCTTGGAAATAAGAATTAAAATTTTTAAAATCATATTAAGTAAATCTTGAAGAAAATAATTAAAGCGCACTTTAAATATTTATTTTAATTATATTCTATTAAAGGAGAATGAACGAGAAGATTTTCATTTTAAATTCATATTCATAAACATAATAAAATATTTTAGTTATGAGACTAAAAGGTAAATTTCTCTCTCTCTCTCTCTCTCTCTCTCTCTCTCACTCTCTCTCTCCTTATATATATATATATATATATATATATATATATATATATATATATATATATTATATGATGATCAACTCATTGCATGTACCATAGTAATCATATCTACAATCCTTAATGGTTCTTAAAAATTTTAAGCAAAAAAGATCCTACGATCATCTATCTTTTATTTTAATTTTTATGTTATTTTTGAAGCATTTGTTAAGAAAATATTAGAGTGTTTTTTATGTATTTTTATTTTTATTTTAAAATAAATAACATTATTTTAAAATGCTCAAAACATCTAAAAGATGTTTTGAGTGTTTTTTAAAATAATAAACAATTAAATTTGTTTTAGTTTTAAGCAAAATAAAATAAAATAAAATAAGAGCACAAAATAAAAAATAAAAAAGTGATCCCAAATGCTCCCAGTTTGGGATCATTTTCTATTCTATTTTTTGATTCTATTTCCAATTTTTTGTTTTTATTTTATTTTTATTTTATGTGAAAATAAAAACATGTTTGGTATTTTTATTATTTTTTATTTTAAAAAATATTTAGTTATTATTTTAAAATTTTTTAATGGAAAAAATTAAATAATGAAATTAATTATTACTCTAAGGGGTCACTTAGGATTACTTTGTGTTTTTTATTTTTTAAAATTTTAAAATAAAATAAAAATATGTTTGATATTTTCTTATTTTAACATAAAGCGAAAAAAATATTTGAGGACACAAATGACGATAATGGATGTTGACCTACATATATGTTATATTGCTTAAATCAAATCAAATTAAATGAAATCGATGATTGATGAAAGTAATGCGCATAAATTAGATTTGAGTTATAGTCGAAACAATCCGAATAATACTCGTTCATAAAAATGAATCACTTAGAAAAACTTAAAATGTAAAAATCTATCAAACAAGAATTTGCATAGTTCATTCAATTATCACATAAAAGCGACAAGTTACAAATGTGACATCTTGAGATTTGAGCAATATTATTTTGATCATCACTTAAAAATATCTTATTGCATGATAAACTACATTGATACATTTGAATCGTTAAAAATACAAAAGAAAGACACCTATTTGTAGGAGTCCATGCATATATATGAAATGTAAAATATCTCATATTTATATTTTATGTGAAAGATAAAATTTATGAAAAGATATAAATATATTTTAAATAATAATTATTGACAAAGTTAAATTAGTAAAATTAATCTATTATTATTATATATTCAAGATAAATCTTGTTAGATTAAATTAATTAAAATTAATAATATTATATAATATAATTTTAAAAAAATAAAAAAAATCAAATTCAAATATTTAAAAATTTGAAAAGTATGATCGGGTTTTTTAAAAATAAAGAAAAATAGGTTTTACATATTTTTAGTATTTTTAAAAATAAAAAATAAATTTATTTAAAAATAGAAAAATAAAAATAATAAAATAGATAAACAAACATATTTTTATTTATTTTTCTATTTATTAAAATAAAAATAAAAAATAGAAAACAAAAAATTTATTCCAATGGGGCCTAAGTTTTGAATTAAGCTTTTGCATCCTTTCTACTTCTTGCGTTTGTATACTCATTATATTGTTGTCTAGTTTATCAAATTTACCTATATAATCTTCACATTCTATCAATATTTTAATCCCTTAATAGACAATATGTTCACCATAATAGGAGCATGTAATGGACTTTGCAATTCTTTGCTTAGGAAGGTTCAGTGGCCTCCCTAATATCCCTAGCTTCCATTAGAATAAAGGCCCCAAGGCCTTCAATGATAAGGTGATCCACTCAATGGACTTAGCAAATATGAGAAGCACTGTCACTGCTGAGTTTATCAAGGGAAAACGTATCATTGTAATCAGTTTTCTCAAATCAATTATCGATGTCGGCACCCCTGAATGTGCTGATATTAATGGTATGATTATTGTTAGTATCATTATTAAAATTGTTAGAATACATCATGCATATAGATTTTCTCTTATTTGGTGTTGGAGTATATGAAGATCATACAATAGTTCATTATACTAAACAATTATGAAGCATCGACTATGCACTCAGTACTCCACATACACATAAAGCTTCATATACTTTATTCTTACTTTTCTTAAATTTGCACTTTAGGTGCGGAAGTTCCTTGCGATGATTTTTTGAAAATGATGGAACATAGTTGATTTATCAGCATGTGGTGTTTTATTAGGTTACTTCTACTCCAGTCGTTTTTCAGAGCTACTCTAACAGAGATGAGGAGAAGGAATCATGCTAAGCCTCTTGGCAACATTGCTCTCTCCTTTAGTAAATGATTTTCCTCCTCTTACAATTATTCTAAATTAAATATATAAATGAATATCTCACATTCATTTTTTTTGAAAATATAGAGGTGGCTTATAACTAAGTTTATTAAAATCTACATCAAGAAAACAACACCTATGGAGAAGTATAGAATAGTTCCAGACCATAGCTTCTTTCAAGCAATGAGTTCATCCTTAGTTGCTTTATTGCCTGAAAAATTCTATGACATGCTGAAAAAATAAGAGCATTGTTCTAAAATATTCAAAAAGCTTTGAGTTTTGTAGGGATGGTATAATATTGGAAGATGAAGCTCCCACTTAAAGGCTAATATAGTCATATTTGGTGCGGCTTCAAGGGTGATGAGAAAATTTGAAACGTCTTTAAATCGCTTTCATTTCAAAATATTGTGACGAGCCATCTAGATAATATTGTTCCATTAATAGTTATACTTCACATTGATTAATTAGAAATTCATATATAACTTAAAATACTATTAGAGCTAGTGCATAAAGTTATCCCTTATTTGTGTTTGGGATAATTAGCTTAAGTTAAACTAGTTTTAATAATTTTAATATTGAATTTATGATAATATTTATGTTTACACATATGTAATTTGCATGTTTGAATGTGCACTTATATATTTATGTATTCACATACTTTATAATCTTGTATAGGTTTTCATTCATATATTTATACTTTATTGCATACATTGATAAAATATGTAAAAAAATTTATTTTATAGTTAAATTTTATGTTTATCAAATTATTTTTTAGTCAAAAGAATAATCTTAAACCATTTATGTACTATATAGAATGCATTCATCCAGATTTCACAAATGACAATAATTGGATACTCAAAGCGCTCAAACTTATTTACTTATTTTGAAGGCAATATGGTTGGCACATTTTCTTGATGTTGGATTTCAGCTCCGAGCATAAAATTGATGGAGGAAGATATGAAGAAATGGAATAAATACATGAAAGAGTATGGTCATGAATATTATAGAAGATCAGTGTTGGAATCATTCAAATATATTATAATGATCAACTTTGTAAGGACATGGGTTATAATCCTAAAAGAAAAAAGGGTTTTTCTAAATGGTTATGTCATATGGACCTAATGATTATGTTGAGCTTAAATCTGAAAAGGAGTGATACATCTCTTTAAGTTTGTTGTAGGGAATAAAAATAATATGTGGTTGTGTGACAACCCTCTTGATAAAATGATGAAGATTATTTGTTCTAATCAATTTTAGTAGTGATGGGAATAACATAATTTACTTTTAACTTATAGTTTTAAAAGGTGTTGTGTGCGTGTGTGTATGTGTCTCGTGTGTGTGTGTGTGTATATATATATATATATATATAGAGAGAGAGAGAGAGAGAGAGAGAGAGAGAGAAAGAGAGATTATTTGAATTTATGCAAATCTTAATGCTATGATAATCATTAACACTATTTTTGTGTTGCCCTCTACCTCAAATATTAGCTCCCTCTCATAATATTTCCTTGAAAAGGTTGGATAGTTTCAAAATGGAATTGATTAGAGAATTAGTCTTAAATAGTTTGCTCACATAAATAACATTGGTTGCTCACTTGTATTAGAGAGTAATGCTAGATTTGATATGTTAAGAAATGCATAGAGTGGGCTTAAAGAGTGTTTAAAGTATAAAATGCCATTATTTTTTAGAATTTGTACTTGCAAGATAAATACATACAAACACACACACACACATATATATATATATATATATATATATATATATATATATATAAGATATAGATATAGATATATATATAATATTGTTCCTCATTTTAGAGGGACTGGATATGTTAAAGTTTACTATATTAAATTATTAATTAATTAGAGTAGAGAGAACTTTGATTAAGATTAATGCTCTTCAATGCATAAATATAGTAGCTTAAATAGAGTTTAGAATTTGAGACATGGAATTTACCATTTTCTTAAAGGATGGTTGGGGGAATGATGGCGTGCCCATCTAGATCCCATGTTTCCTCATTGGATCGTGGTCCTAGTCACCAATCAAAGGAGGTAGTAGAACCCAAGAAGGATCCTCATCGTGAACACATGGGTTACGTTGTCCAATGCTTGTATAATTGGGTGGTGTTTGTCAGGAGACAATCTTAAGTCCACCTTAGCTGACAGAGGGCTATTTGTCCTATCAAGTATACCTTATGATTCACAACTCAAAGGGCCGAGCCATTGGGGATAGCATAATTGTGATGTAATATAATGAGTCATTGGCCAAACCACCGTCGGAGGACTCACGGTCATGCGCTTCATTTATGGAGCCTGCAAACCCACACGGTTAGAGGACACGGGCCGTCCATGCGGCAATAGATGATTGAGAGTGGTAGTGAGAACATTTGATTTGACATTGGCTCCTTTGTGAGCTAGAGTTTAGTTTGCGACAAATAGTTTCTTGGAAGGTGGGTAGATTACATTTTGCTTTAAGTTTTTAATGATAGAATTTCATTTAAGCGTTTTAGATTGCTACTTAATTTGATTTGAAAATTGATTATATTAGATTTGAAAATTTTAATTAATTTGAGTATGTCATTTTAGATCTGTCAACTCTATTTAGGAGGATTAGATCTTTTGAAACTCTTATTATATATTTTAGGTTTTGTTAACTGAACTAGTCTAAGACTAAAGCGGAAGCAACACAAACATCCTCACACTCAAATTTAAGCATTCATAGTGTAGGCCCAGTGTATAGTAATTTTAGGTAATTTTATGTTTGAATAATTTGAATATGTTTAAAAGCTTTAGATCTTGTCAACTCTGTTTAGCTGCTAACAGAGGATTAGATCTACTTTTGAAACTCTTATTATAGGTTTTTTTGGTTTTGTTAACACCAAGTCCCAGACTAAACCGAAGCAACCATACAACATCCTCGGACACTTTCAATTTAAGCATTGATAGTGTCGGGCATGCAGTATTTATAGCTAATTTAATTTCATTAATGAAATCATTGATTTTTAAAATCATAATTAGAATGAAATTCCTTAGTTTTTGATCAGAGAGGGCCCTATGATTTTTGTAGATTTTGATTTAGTATCGTCTTCTCTTTTTGTAGATTTTGATTTAGTATCACCTTCTGTCTGCTTGTACGAATAGTTGTAGATCCAGTGGCGAAGAAGGCATTTTGAAACTAGAAGATTTACTCTTAAAGGTAATTCTCATTTTTCTCCCTCTTTTATTCAAATTTGATTTTTTTCTCTTTTATTTAAATTTGATTTCCTCCTGTTTTATTCAAATTTGATTTTTCCCATCTTTTATTTAAATTTGATTTCCCCCTCTTTTATTCAAATTTGATTTCCCCCTGTTATTCAAATTTAATTTTTTTTTCTCTTTTATTCAAATTTGATTTCCCCATCTTTTTCTAAGTCTAGAAATTAGATAAGATTTTGGCCTCCCGGCATCATCCCAACATAGAGTGCATGGGATATTTTGTCCTCATGCATCTGTGGCTGGTCTTATGACACAACCTACTCTTTTTTTATCCCGTTGCCATATTGACAATGAGGTCTTCAAATCTGCAAGAATACATACAATGTAATATATAGTTATCCCCTCTTTTTTTTTTAAGTCTGGAGATTAGACAAAATTTTGGCAACATTTCCCCTAGGGGAAGCGACATCTAACAACTGGTTTGGCTTATTACACCTGCGAAGGTGTGCGACACCACTGCTTTTCATCCCATCGCTCTCAGCTTGAGGTCTTCAAACTACAAACACAAGCATATATATGTATTCACATTCAAAAAATCTCACATGATCGAGAATGTTTGGGCTTCTAAGGCTCGACAAAGGAAGGTTGGGTATGTGATTGAGAATGTAATGTAAGGGATGCGATAAAATCAAAAAAAGAATTACCATGATTTTCTTCCCGATTTGTCTTGAAGTGGGACTAAAACGAGGATCAGAAAATCGAAGGAAGAATTCTCTGATGATTTTCTTCCCTAATTTGGGAGAGGAAAGGATTAAGGCTGGGACACGCATGGTTCTGAAGCAGGTCAAGTGATTATGCGAACAGGCTGGTTTCGGCCAGTTGAAGGATGACAGGTCAAGGAAGGGTTGGAACGTCGCAGTTTAGTCACCAGACGGATCGGCGTGTGGGTCGGCGGGTTGCAGCTGAGTCTCATTACTCTGCAGTGGATCAGGTCACATGTGAAAAAGTGGAAGCGGGCGTGAAAGTGAGCGGAATGGCCAGGCGGACGGATAGCGCCGGTGGTGGGTGACGCCGGGTGGAGCAGAGTGGGCTGATGCAGTGATCAGACGCTGCGCTTCTTGCTGCAGCGGATGAGATGCCACCAGTGGGCGGCGGGCAGGTTGCAGCGGGCAGAATAGTGTCAATTGCTGATTGGGAACCGGGCGTTTAGAATGGAGGTGGATCTGCGGTGGATTTGATTCTGCAGGTTGCGTCTGGGCCAGTGGTGAGCAGAGAGATGGGTGCAGCGAGATGGTCCTGGAGTGTCCGCGAGACAGTGGAAAAGATGAAATTTTGGAATAGAGAGCCAAATTACCTTGGACGTGAGAGAGGGCTTTGGAGAGAAATGGAAATTGAGAGGAATTTTTCAGAATAGGGCCAGAATGAGAGTGAGGAGAGGGAGAGGAGGAATGTTGAGGAAAATGGGGGGAGTGGTTTTTCTTTTCAGTTTTTTTTTTAAATTTTAAATTAAAGTAGTTTTTTAAACGAAAATAGGGGAAAGGTTGCTTGAGGCAATTTGGAATTTTTTTAAATTAATTTTAAATTAATTTAAATGATATGGTTTCATGATAAATGTACATAGTCAATATATATCAATTAAAGGTAATTTCATTATTCGAGCATAATGCGGTTCCGTTTTATAGGCCATTCAGTCGGTTGAGTCAATTTTAGCTCGAAATGTGTCGCCATTTTATTCCTTCGATTTTGTAGACTTATTTGAATTGAGTGAGCATCTTATTTGATAGATTTTGGCATTTCAAGCCAATAGCATGATCAATTTCATGAACGGAGGTCATTTAATTTTCACCAGTGCCTCGAGCTCGATATATGTGCAAACATGTTCATAACTCGAGCACTTAATCGATTGATCATTAGATTTTTGCAATATCTATATTCTAATTTCAACATTCTGGACGTGATGGTGAAATCCGTTCATCGATCGGAGGTCATTTTGACCATTTTGGTGATGTCTACGCATTTTGAACCCGATTTGCGTAAACTAAGTCCATCAAATTTAACTTGTGGGCTTGTCTTGATATATGACATATGTGGAGGTCAACAGAATTAAATGAGAATATGATATTTAATAGGACCCAATGGAGAGGAAGGATTCATGTAAGATCCACATAGTGGGATAAAGGCTTGTTGTGCTTGTAAGAATGAATATGAGGTTGATAATCTTAAATTTTTCTATAATTTGCTTCATATTAGACTTCTTTATTCATTTTGTAAAAGTTAAATAATTATTTTAATTACAAAACAAAACCTATATAGGCCAATCAAAAGTAAGAAATAGACAAAGAGGGTAAGCCTTGCTGTACTCCTTTTTTCTATTTTAACATATCATATAATATGAGGGATTTAAAAGAATATCTAGTATAATAAAAGTACTTATTTTTTCCTCTTGTCACAATATTTGCTTCTATGTTCTGTGAAGAAGTCAAAGTTCTTTGGTGAAGTATCATCATCAAATCTAGTAAATGAATTAACAAAAACAAACTTGTCTTGATCATTAATAGAATCATATAAAAATTTACTTGAATATGTGTTTTACACAATTAATTTGATTAGAAAGAGTGATAAGATAGATCCCTTGAATTTCCTAAAGAAGTGAGGGAGGTGGGAGAATAACTTTAGAGTGAAGTTATCAATAAGAGATACACCATGATGGGAGGCTTATCAGTCAACCTTAGCAACTTGGATCATATTTTGATGTTGCAACCCTTATAACTTTAGACAAGAAAAATTGTCATTATGAGATTGAACTCTTCATCTCTATAAGATAATCAAATAACAATCAATATGGAAGAATATTTAATAATAGTGTTATTTCATTGTTGATATTATGATATATTTTATACAAACTTGAATCCTATGCCCAAGCAAGATAATGATAACAAAAGTTGCTATCCACTAAAAGTTAGTTTTTCAAAGATCTTTCAATTGAGAATAAATTCAAAAGACATTTAAGAACCTTTCAAAATTCCATTTTTTTACTATACTCAAATAATTAAGAGTCTAAAAATAGAAGTAATAGGTGAATTTACATGGAAATGATTACCAGCAAATGGTCCTGCTGAGAATAGAAGAGATTTGTCAAGCTAAATATAATAGATATTCATGAAAAAAATAATAAAATCATTGTCAAAATCATAAAATAGAACCAAGAAATTAGCATTTTATTAGTTCACAATGACACAATATATATATATTGTTTAGGGATCTATTGATTAAAATTGTTGGAGAAACATAAGTTTTTTTCTTTTCTCTACAAAAAAAATTGGAAATTTAACATATGTGAGATGTAATCCTAAAATTTTAATAATATTTTAAGAATATTTATCAATGAATCATCATTTTTTTTTTAGCATCAATTTCTGACTAAAAGTTTTTAAGGGTTCATTATTTTTTTCTTAAATAGATTAAATTATATATATGAACACACTTTAGGTGCCAATGTAGTTCGACTATAATCGTCAAGCGTATATCGTGAATTGGACTTGATTCAATCATTTTATAAGTTGTTCATACTCGAGCTTGAGCTGAACTATCAAATGAATGTTCATACTTGACTTGTTTAAAATTTTCACTAATCATACTTGGCTTATTTACATTAATTGAATTACTTCAACGGGTTAATAAATAAGCTGAAAATCCAAATGAGTACTTTTCTTTTTATATTTAGTTATAAATAAATAATTTTATGAATTTAACAAATAAAAATTTAATAAATTTAGAATTAATATATAATTTCTTTAGTCAAATTAAATAAAATATTATATAACTGACCAAACTTTCTTATAATCATTTAATATAAATAAATACTAACAAATCAATTTATTGAAATAAATAAACAAGAAAAATTGCATTAAATATATACATATTCTTTAATGGCAAATAAATTAATTTGAAAAACTCAAAATGCTCAAACAAATTACAAACTAGGTATTTATATTGTTTGATGACTTTTATTAAATTTGGTATTCAACTTTTTGTTTAGACTTTTGGTTTTTTTTAATGTAGACAAACTTGATAGCTTGATGAGATTTCACGACAAGAATTTATTTTTTAAAATAAATGACAAAAAAATTTAAAAGAGAAGTAAATTAATGTGTACTAATTCCTCATGCAATTTCTCATCCCTCAGATCAAAGTTTAATTTTCATCTTGCATATGGTGGATAATGATGGCCTGATGAGTTAATTAATAAGTTTGTTAATAAAAGATATTAATGAAATAAACACTAGTAATATTAAGTTATAATAGATACCCTTAAATATATAATTAAAAATATTTTATTCAATCCTATTTTATTTAAATAATATAAACAAGTTACTCATTGAACTAGTAAAAAATGAGTTTATTCATGATCATAAATAAACGAGTTAAATCATATTTAAATTTGGTTCATTTAAAATTTAATATTTATTAAAAAACTTTCAAATTTGTTTATTATTAATTTGAACAAATTTAAATGAGTATTAATGGAGATTTTAAATTGTTCATTTAATATTTGGGTTTATCATGGAAGCTTTAGCTATTTATCATAATTTTAAAAGTTTCAGAAATTATTATATTCAATTTATGTTTAAATAGTTTTAAATTGTTTAAGTCTTCCAAAATGATAAAACAAATGTTGAAAATATAAATTTATTCATACTATTCTTAAGAATTTAGTATAATTATTATTTAAATAAAGTTTGTATGGTTTATGCTTACTTCCATTGTGAGCAAGGATGATATTTTGAAACATATGTCTCATTTGAATATGTTAATAAGATAAATAATTTGTAAGAATCATATAAAATTCAAATATCATGTCAAATCGGTGGTCATCGAGGAGAGCCACTCCATGGAAGACTCAGATTATTATCCATATCTATAATAATAATAATATATAATAATAATAATAATAATAATAATAATAATAATAATAATAAAGAAAGATTTACATCCATATCACACAATTTATATATCTTTATATATCTAACACCTAAAGTTAAATATTTACTTATCTAACACTTTATTGTGCTTAAAAGTGCGTTTCACTTCTAAAAAAGTGTGGTGATGATATTTTGATGTGATGTTAAAGATTTGAGTGTAATATATCTAAAATTGAAGTTTAGGTGTTAAATATGCTCACTATGGCGGTTAGTTTGGGATGATTATGCTAGGTAAAATTGATAAAATAGCTTGTATTAGATTTATTAAGAAACTCATATTTGATTATTTGGTTAAGTAACCTAGCCTAACATGAATATAAATTTTGAGCTCATTTTTTATAAAGATAATTGTAAAGTTATTATGGGAAAATTAATTTTTTAGAAAGCTAATCTGAGTATTATAATTTTTTTTTTGAAATAATCAAATAACAACTTTCATAAAAATAACTTTTCATCATAAAATTTTTTGAAAAGAGATCAGGAAGTTGATAGCCAAATAAAAAAAATTACCCCAAGTGCATCCTAAACTATGATTAAATTGCTGTAATTTATAAGATCCTTTTTAAAAGCTAAATAAATTAAAATTTTATTTTATTTAAGCTCAACTTAGGTTTCACTCATATTTTAGTCAAATTCTAATGAGGTGAATGTCAGCATATTATTCATAAATAATTTTTTAAACAAGTTAATTATGAACAAGTGATCCCATAATTAATGAACTATATAAAATAAGTGACAACCAGATTAATAAAATATTATTTCTTGGCATATCAATATCATAAAATTTAGCAAATATGTTCTTAATACAAGTACTTAAGCTCAAGATAATTATTTTATAATGAAAGTTAATTATAATGCTATTCATATGGCATCAAATCAAGTTAAAGTTTAGTTCAATTTAAAAAATAATTTGATCGATAATTTATTTCAAAATAACAACATTAGTAACTACTAGTAAACAATAAAAAATAAAATTTATGATCATACTGTAGTATTAAAAATAGCTGTAAGAACTATTTGCATAGATTTTAAAATCTCATTAAAATCTTGATAAATAGAAGCAATTAATACAGTTGTAAAATGGGCATTTTAAATAAATTCACAATTTAAATAATTGTTAAATTGAATATTTAGTTGAAAATTATTAAGCATTAAATTTATATAAGAAAGTAGTCATGGCCAACTATTTTATAATGGCCAAACAACATTATAATCACTGCAGTAAATATTATATTTGAAGAAATTTTATTAACTATTGCAAAAAATAATAAATTACGGGATAATAACATAACACTTTACATTCACTACCACACTTTTCAAGAAGTTAATCATCAAAATTTCATGACAAAAAAAATTTATTAACATTTATTGATACTTAAGAATAATATTAAATTTATTATTATTTTTATAATTTAAATATTAAAAATTTTAAATATAAATCATATTTTATATAAGATTTATGATAATTTTATTTTGTTTCATAAAAATAAGAAAAATATATAAATATATAATTATTATGTTCTAGTTTTCACAAAAAAAAACTAATAAAAGTTTGAGAAAAATCTTAATTAAAATTTTATGAGATACTTAATATTAATTTTAGATTAAGTATCATATAAATTATAATTATTAATGATCCTTAATATGTATATAAAATATATGATTTATAAATATGAATAAATGCATTTAAATATTTTAAAAATAAATTTATAATTTAAATATAAACATATATATAAGTTGAAATAAAATATAATTATAATATAAAAGCTCTAAAAATAAAATTATATTACTTGAAATTAATAAAATTATAAATATAGTTAATAATAATAATATGCTAAAATGTAATGCTAATAATTGGTGCAAATTGCTTTTTTTATGTTTAATAGTAGAACTCATTGCCTATTCATATTTTTTAATATTTAATAATACAATACACTCATCTTTTTTGGTCCCAAATTGCTTGAGAAGGCTAAATTACTTTTCTTTATAGGGTACTCAAGAAAATATTCTATTATTGTGTGTAGTTATGTGGGGCTTCATTTTAAATATTGATCAAGATGTTTAATAGAATATATTTTCATATATTATTATGATCAAAATGAATAAGTTGTTAGTAATAAAAATAATTATACATAGAATATATAATTACATAAATAATTTTGGATAAACATATATAAGTTTTAACTAAGGAAGAAAAAAAATTATCTCTATTGGGCAAGATCTTCTATTAGAGTGGGAAAAGGAATTAAAAAAACTACATTTAAAAAAAAAACTATGGGCGGTTCCACCCATATTTACAGCCGATTTATTTAAAGTTCATTTAAATCGATGAATCCAAATATAACAAAATTATATCTTCTAATATATTCTAAATACATTGCATTATTTTAGAATCTTACTTTTCCATGCCAAACACATAAAAATTAAAATCCCGTTCATTTATTTTACTTTTACTAACAATCATCAATCCAAATAACCACTTAGTATAATAGAAATACTTCATAAAATTTTTTTTTAATATAATAAGCATGAAATATACCATCATGACTATTTTCAAATGATCCAATATCTTGAAAACACAACATGAGGACTCAAAAGAGTTGGTTTATCTTAGTATGATGATGATAAAATATATACAAATTAATTGATATAATAATTAATCTTTCTTCTATATATGCCTAATCTTCATTTATTTATTATTATCATTATTATTATTTTTTAAAATTTATTGATGAGATATCATCAATGATATGAACATGATAAGATACAAATAATAGATATGTCAATTATTAAAATTATAGAATAGGTGACATAATATTACAATTTTTTTTTTAAAAATAGAAAAACACGTAAAATAAATTAGTAGAATTTTTTAAAATAGTAAAAATAATAATAAATCATTTAATTCTATCGTATTTGTATCAATATACAATTGATGGGAAAAGAAAAGTTCAGAAGTCGATACAAAACTTACTCCTATAGGAGAAGAAAATTCAGAACTTACTCCACCATATTAGAAATTAAATAATAAGTATAAAAATTAAATAATAATGATTTACACATAAAAATATATATTCTTTTATAAAATTTTAATTCAATTTGATAAAGTACACTGTTTATTTCATTAATATTATTATTTTAATCGAACAAATTTCGATATATCGACAAATATTATATTTGTGTCATTTTCTTTATATCGAATGCATGATATAATCATCCCAAACCAAAATCCATGCCAATAGGAAAAGCTAGGGTTTCCATGGTGCCTGGAGTCGATCGATGTTCTCCGGGGAGGTCTCAATAGAAGGTACACTTCCTCTTGCTACTCTTGGAGCATTGAAGAGCACTCTGTCTCTCGTGGAAGTCCCCTTGAGCTTTTTTATCTCCGGCATCTGGTTCATCCCTCTTCAAAATCATGAGTTTGGACCTAGCATCCACATCCTCCTTCCCTCCATTTTCAAATACTCTTGCTTATGGCTCTATTCTATTAGCAATTCCTAACCTTAGAGCTCCTTGGAAGGATCTAAACTCGCTCTGTAAGTCTCTCTCCCTATCTTATGCTCCCTCTTCTGATGAAGAAATTAGCTTCTCTGGCCAGAGAGAATGGCAACTCTCCTTAGTTGGTCATGCCATCGGGAGGTGACCTTTCTACGATGCTCTTTTGTCTGCTATAAAAAAGAAATGGTCTTTCAAGGGTCACCTGGATCTGCTTACTCTTGAGGGTGATTTCTTTATGTTCAAATTCTCTTACAAAGAAGACTATGACCTGATTTGGGATAGCGGACCTTGCTTCCTTAATGGGAGGTCGTTTATCTTTAAAAAATGGTCTTGGGATTTCCGGCCAATTAAAGAAAATTTTTTCTGAAATTCCTCTTTGGATTAAACTTCCTAATTTTTCGTTGTGTTGCTAGAATGAGGTAGGTATCTCTAGGGTCGCCAATAAAGTCGGCATTCCCCTTGCGGTTGACAGCCTCTGCTTCAAAATCTCTAACCGCTAAGATCTATGTGCGTCAACCCCTCATCTTCTCTTTGATTCATCATGAACCTAAATGGTCTCAAATTTGAGCAAGCAATTATCTTTGATTGGAAGCATTAGCTGTAGAAAATGCTCTACGTTCTCTCATGTTGATACCCAATGCTCTTAACCCGTGGCTCATTTGCCAGCTTATGGTCATAGCAGAAGTAGGCGTCCCCAGGATTAGATAATCCCACAACATACAGTAGCTGGAACTTCTCGAGAATGTTATCTTGTCCTCTTCTTCCCCTTGTAGAAATGACCCCTGGGTCTAGCTTCAAGAACCCACTGAGGATATCCTTTCTCTCCAACCCCATCAATGACCTCAATCAACTCCGCAGTCTCCCACCTCTCCCGATTTGGAAGAAGCGGATCCTTCCTTGAGTGAAGCTACAGTCGATCCTTTTACAACCTCTAATACAAACTCTACTTACAACATAACCACTCATTCATTTGCATGCTCCCCTTCTAAGGCCATTACCACAAAACCCTAGGATTCTCTCCCCAAAACACCTGGGAAAAATACTCAGGATAAGAGTGTGTCCAAGTCCCCAGCTGCCCTCTCTTCCTTAGCTCAAAAGGCTAAGAAGAAAGGAAAACTATTAATTGTTCCTTATGCCTCCCTTAGCTAGGTTCTTTGGAATGTCGGGACTATTAGATGTGGGTTGAACCGTTGTTTAGAACTATTAAAGACTTTCAACTTGTTATGTTTTACCTTTTGGAAACCAAACTATGCATGGATTCTTCTCTGGATGTTTCTTCAAATAGAAAACTTACCCTTTTTCCCTTTGAGGCTGTGATAATTTTGATTGCTGCCTGGGGTCACATTTGGCTGAAATGGAATTCAAATGTTCTCTCCTTTACTACACTTCTTACCACATCTCAATTTATACATGGAGATGTCTCTTCTCCCTTTTTTAGGGGTTCCATGTTACTTGGGTTTATGCCCACAATGATGCTATGGACAGAAAATTGCTCTGGGAAGCTATTCAACTTATTTCTAGCTCCATGGACTCTCCTTGGATGCTTTTGGGAGACTTTAATTGCATTCTTTATTCACATGAGAAAGATGGGAAAGATTCCTCCTAATACCTAACTTTAAAGATTGTGTGAACCAAGCGGTGTTACTTGATCTTCCTAGTTCGGGGTTATTTTTCACTTGGTCAAATCAAAGAGTTGACAACCCAATTAAGTTTAAAATTGATTTGTCCTATGCAATTTATCATGGCTGGACCTTTTTCTTGTTTCCTCCTCTCTCATTGGATCATTCTCGTTTGATCATTTCCTTTCAAGACTATGAACAAAGGCCTCACAGGTTCATGTTTCGTAATTACTGGGTGCTTCATCCCAATTTTCTTGATATCATCAAAAGTGCATAGTCTCCAATATCGGTGACCCTTCCTTTGTGCTATTTAAGAAGTTTAAATGAGTTAGAGAAGCCATTAAGAGCTTTTATAGGAATAGTCTCCACTTGACTAGAAATTGAAGAACTTAAAAGGATAGCATTTTTGCAACTTTTGGAGAGAGACCATAATATGACATATCTCCACAACATCAAGGATATGCTAGAAAGGGGATATTGAAGAAGGAGAGTCTTTGGGTCAAGTAGCGTCAAGTGCTTCTTACTCATGTAGATGATGATCTAAAGTTTTCTATTACTCAATTAAGGAGAGGAGGAATACCAATCTAATTAAAGAGCTACTCACTGATAAGGGTGTTCTATCCAACCCAAGATTGTGATGAAATTTGTGATTACTATTACTTCATTTTTTAATAAGCCAAGTTTTACTCTAGACAACCCTTTAGATATCCCGATGGGTGATACCATTTTCCCTTCGCATTATGTTGATCTTAGTGCCCCTATTTTAGACCAAGAGATTCTCTCTACTCTTCATGGTATTAATGGGGACAAATCCCTTGGCTCTGATGGCTTTACATCAAAGTTCTTTATTCAAAGTTGGGATATTATCGGAAGGCAATTCCTGCTAGCAATTCACCACTTCTTCAAAACTCAACAGTTACTTGATTTATTTAAGCACAGTATCATTACGCTAATTCCTAAAATTAAACATGCAAATTCCTTCTCTGATTTTAGGCCTATTTCCATATGTAATACCTTCATTAAGGTTATCGCTAAAGTTCTTGTTAATAGACTTAAACATAATCTCCCAAGCATCATTCACTCGGCCCAATCTACATTCATTATGCAAAGGGATATAGCGGATAACATTGCTTTAGCACATGAGATATGGTCTGATTTTACCAAAAAGAGCCACCATAATGCCTTCTGCATCAAGACTAACCTTAAAAAAACTTTTGATTGTTAGCCTTCTTCTCGGGATGACCTAGAAAGGTTTCCCGATATTTGTCAAATGAGTGGAGGCATGTATATCGATATATTCCTTTTCCATTATTCTAAATGGGCAAATTAAAGGTTACTACTCCTCCTCCAAAGGGCTTAGACAAGGGTGCCCCTTATCTCCTTTTTTTTTACCATCATTCTAGACATTTTCTCAGGTCTTCTGGAAAAAAGTGTATTGGATTCTGCTTTCAAACCACTGGCTTCATGTAACTGCTCTATCTCTCATCTCCTTTTTGATGATGACATCCTTGTCTTAGGGGATGTCAGCTCCCAAATTGGCTTTGCTCTTTAGGAGACCCTGAACACTTTCTCCTAATGTACTGGACTTAAAGTTAACTATAGTAAATCTAAAATCTGCTTCTCTAAGTCCTCCTTAGAAGCAGATCCATGCAATCGCATCCTGAATATTGATAAGGGTGTGTTTCCTCTTAAATACCTGGGTCTTCCTCTAGTGGTGGGAACCCTAAAATCTAATCATTTTACATCCTTGCTGGACAAGCTCTCCTCCTGGCTTGCGGGTTGGAAATCCAAGTGGCTCTCTTTTGGGTAGATTATAGCTTATTAGATCATCGACAATTAGCTTGTTTAACTTCTGGTTAAGGGCCTTGTTTCTCCCTAAGAATATACTCAAGAAGATCACCTCTATTACTTCAAAATTCTTCTTTCACGATGATACGGTTAAGAAACTGCATATAATCTCTTGGAATAGAACCACTTTAACTAGAGGGAAAGGAGGAACTGGCCTCCAATCTATTAATACACTAAATGTCCTGTGTAAAATCAAGGTTCTATGTAAAGTATTCAATCGGTATACCTTGTTGGCTGCTTGGTGTGGGAATAAGTATGGCTCAATTTGGAATAGATCTCTCCGCTCCTCTGCTCTTTGGAGGGAACTCCAGCTTTGTGCCTTATGGTTTCGTGGGCAGATTTATGTCTCGATTGGGGATGGCTCATCTTGCTCCATTTTCTTTGATCCTTGGTGTTAGGGTAAATCTCTTTTAGAGATTTATGGGTCTAAATTCTTTTCTTTGTTTGATTTTCCGAGAACCTCTCCTCTAAGTTCTATAATCAGACTCCAAAGCTGGTCTCTTCCCGCTCTACTTGAAGTTAGGAACTCTGCTTGTTTTAACTCTATTAGACTTCTATCGCTTTCTCCTTGGTCAAATACCTTTTTTGAATGGTGTAAAGGGAATCTCTAAAATTCTAGATGCAATTTTATTAATTCACCACCGTCTGGAGTGGTTTAATGATATTTGGTTCAAATGCTATGTTGTTAACTATGCACTTTTTTGTTGGATGGCTATCATCGAAGGGCTTAAAATTTTTGATGTACTCAACTTTTGTGGTCTTTGTCCTATTCTCGATTGCCACTTTTGTCATTGTGAAAAGGAATCTCTTACCCATCTCTTTTTTGCCTATCCCTTTTCCTTTAAACTTATTAGAAATCTTTTGCCCAATGGTTGTTTTTTTTTCTGTTTCAACCCATTCTACAACAAGTGCTCGCTACCTCTTCTATCCATGAGCACAAGGCTTTGAAGCGTTTGTATCTACTAACCGTTGCAATTATTGTTTACACTATATGGTCTGAAAGAAACAATAGGCTTTTCTAGAAGCAAGAGGTTTCCTTCACTGCACTATGTCATAAGATCAAAACTAGAGTTTCTTTTAAACTTAGACGTTGAAAGTTCAAAGATGCTTGGTCTATTGTTTTGGAGAAGTGGAGGAATTATAGTGGTCGGATCGAGCATGTCTCGATCACATTGGGTTGAGGGCTTTTGCTGATTGTCCTAGTTTTATGTTTACACTTTGGAGTTTTGTGGTAGGAAATGGTTCTTTCTTTTGCTTTTGGTTGGACAAGGATGAGTTGGTGAGTCTTGATATAATCCGATCTGAGGGCTCTCTGAAATAAATTACATAATTTTAAAAGAATATATATATATATATATATATATATATATATATATATATATATATATATATATATATATATATATATTTATATTTATTATCTAAATATTTAATATAATATCACATAATCTAATTATTATATATAATATCACATAAAATATATATTTTAAGAATAAAATGTATTTTTTTAACCTTAAAAATATTAGATAAATAAATATATAATTTTATATATATTAAATGTATAAATATATAAAAATAATATGATAAATATATAAATATACTATGGGGTGTTTTAGCAATTGGATTTATTTCAAGTAGGATTACTAAATCTGCTGATTTAGTAAATCGAAAAGTGTTTATTAGATTTATTAAATCGCTAAATCTAGAAAGATGTTTGGTAAGTTATTTGAGAATATAAATTTCTTATAATTAAATAATATTTTTTAAAGAATAAGAACATAAATAAAAAAATGTAATATTGAAATTAAAATTCATCATTTAACAAAGATATCTTGTGCATTACAAAATATAAATAAATGTTACATTATTTAGATCTAAAAAAAATTATTATGATAATTCAATTTCATTTTAAAACTCATTCGATAACGTCCGTTTGCTACTATACCCAATTCACGTATATCTGAAAAATTACAATTATAGAAATGCAACAATGCTAAATTCCACTATAACTACGAGTGCTTCAATTGAGTTATGAATATCAATCAATACCTAACAACACATTGTTCTATCTCGTATTAGATGCACACTAGTTCAAACACAGTAAAATAAATTTCTAAGTGCACTTACAGAACTTCAAGCTAGTGCACCTAAAAAAAGTCGAAACCAATCAACAAAATAACTTACGTTTGATATCCAAGGCTTTTCGGCTATAGGTAATTCAATGAATTGAACTATAGAATTTGTGTTTTCTTAAGTGCCAAAAAATTTAAAAATCAATATTTACAACTCCAGTAACTAGTATTAAGCAAAATATGCAAAGCAAAGTTATAATCCAGCCCAGTAAGCAATACTATACTTTCCCTCAGCCACTCCTCCCTGCTCAACATTAACATAAACGAACTCCACTCCCACAGCTCTATATGCTGTGGTTTCTAATCTCTCCAGATTTTGAATCTCTACAAACAAAAAAAATGGCAGAGGCGATCACATAACTTGTTGTCACAAAGAAGAGAAGTTCACGAGGCAACCAAGGTAGCTACCTGTGGTTGCAATCCAGAGGCATGATGCACGCCTAGGTGGAAGCGACGGATCGGCGAAGAGTGAACGATCCGTTGAGAAGAAATAGGCTATGTTGAGTTTGACAACCATTCCCGCCTAGCGAGATTTGTCGATCTCTAAATCCCGTTAAATCCTTGGTGGATCTAATAAATTCGTGATTTACCCCGTCGAGATGGAAGATGGAGCTACTGAGGTAATTTTTCAGAATTTAACACGTGGTTTTTTTTTTTTGAGAAGCGCACATGGGATTAAACTTTTAAACATTTATATTTTGATGCCAGTTGAATCCATTAATGTTAATTGAAAAATAAACTCTAGGTTTGATAATATATATATATTTATATAACTCAAACTTTATATTTGCTAATTATAATGTAATTATCTTAAAAAATATTATTCTAAAATTTCATTTATTTCAATAATAATTTGAGTTTCCTATCATAATTATATTTATTTTACTACAAATTAGTACTTACTCCATCATAGTATATCATGGACTTTGTGATCCTTTGCTTAGGAAGATCCAGGTTACCAAACATCCCCAACTTTTCTAAGAACAAAGGCCGAGGTCTTCAATGGTAAGGTGATCCACTTCATGGACTTAGCTAATATGGAAAACACTGTCACCACTAAGTTTGTCAAAGGAAAACATATTATAATCATCAATTTCCTCAAATTAGTTATCGATATCGCTGCAGAATGTGTTGATAGCAATGGTATGTTCATTGTTATTATCTGCATTGAAATTATTTGAATAAATCTTATAAGTTGTCACCAGCATTGCCCACCTTGCTATGTATTACAATTAAAATGGAGTATGACTATACATTTAACTATAAAATGTAATATATATATATATATATATATATATATATATATATATATATATATATATATATATATATATATATATATATATATATATATATATATATATATATATATATATATATATATATATATATATATATATATATATCTACTTTAGATCATATCTAATAATTTCTCAAATTTTTTCTTCTAATTTTGCACTTATAGGTAGTTTTCTTACACAATGATTGTTAGAACTTAAAGGTGGAATGTACTAGATTTCTCAGCTTGGGGTATCCCTTTTAGTTACTATTATTTCATTCACTTCTACTCTTTCAAGCGGAGAAGAAATCATGCTAAGCGTTTTGTAGTATGCTTTCTCCTTTAGTAAATATATTTCACTTCTTTTTTTATTTTATAAAAAATTAGATTTATATGTATATCACTTTAAAATTTTGTTTGATGTCGAGATGGGTTATATCAAGTTTGTTGAGAGCTACATCAAGAAAATCACCCTATAGAGATGAAATGGTTCCGGATCATTGCTTCTTTCAAACAATGAGTTCCTCCTTATTAGCTTTACTACCAAAAAAATTTCTATGAGGGTGAGAAGTGAGAGCATTATTCTAAAGCATTCAAAAGCTATGAGTTTTGTAATAATGGTATTATAGTGGGAGGTAATCGGTTCCAATAATATTTGGTCATCTTTGTATTGGCTTGTGATCAAAAGATTAGAAATATCATCAAATCTCCTTCAAACTTGTGACTCCTTGGAAAATATTGTTCCACTTATAGGTATGCATATATTTAAATTAATTAAATATTCATGTAGTATAGCTATCTCATGATAGTGCATTATTAATTGCTTAGTTTGAATGTTTAACTTTAATAATACTTTTTTTTAGAGAATGTATAAATAAATTCCACAAAAGGTAATAATTGGATACTCGAGCTTGTCAAACCTATATACTTTAGAGATTAGGTGATGTATGGCTACATTTTCTTGATGGTGGATTTGATTCCCGCATAAAATTGATGGAGAAAGATGTGAAGAAATGGGATAAATACATCAAATACAACCAAGAGTATTATAGAAGATCAAGCATACCATACATATATGATATAATGATCAGCTTTAGGACATGGGCTATAATCCTAAAAGAAAAAATTGATTATTTTTTTGAATTGTTCATGCCATATTGACCCGATGATTATCTTTGGGCTTATGTCAAGAGGATTGATAGAACTCTTTTAAGTTTGTGACAAGGAGCCAACAATAATATCATATCAATGATTGTCTATTAATTTTCTTGATGGCAATAATAAATGATGGTGATTTATAGTTTTGAAAGGATTGGTTGTTATATATAAATTTTAATTTTAACATATTTAA
Source organism: Cymbidium sinense (assembly GCA_021442155.1). Taxonomy (NCBI): domain Eukaryota; kingdom Viridiplantae; phylum Streptophyta; class Magnoliopsida; order Asparagales; family Orchidaceae; genus Cymbidium; species Cymbidium sinense. The sequence goes on from CM038232.1 coordinate 5,777,851, forward strand.
TGCCTCGATCATCAATATACTCATTTTTTAAAGTGAATGCACATTTCCAGTATAAGAAAGTGTTAGACAACTAAATTATAATGTGTTAGATAACTAAATGTCTAACTTTGAGTGTTAGATTTGTAAATGTATTTGAAATGTGTGGTATGTGTATAAATCTTCCTATAATAATAATAATAATAATAATAATAATAATAATAATAACAATAATTAATAATAATTATTATAATAATGATAATATAATTTTTAAAAATAATATTTGTGCAATAATAAAAATTTGTAATGAAAACTTATAAAAAAAATAAATTAAAAGAGTAAATAAAAGTAGTACACTTGTCAAAGAAGAGAAGAAGCATTAATCAATTAAACTTACTTCCATTTGCTAAGCTCTTCTTAAGAAAATTTTAAAAATCATCAACTTTTTGTTTTAGTATAAGCTTGAAATGCTCTAGGAAGCCATGTATAGATGTACATATCCCCACATGCAATGCTATAGTATTGAAAATATTTAACTATAATTTATATTTTCTAATCTATGAAGTAATATTTAAATCAAATATTACAACATATTCGAGTTAGCATTCCTATACATCTTGTTTAATTATTTAAAAAAATTATAATTAAAATGCCCTTTTTAGTTTGCTTTTTATTATGATTATTATTATTATTATTATTATTATTATTATTATTATTATTATTATTATTATTATTATTATTATTATTATTATTATTATTTTTTGGGTTTGTTGTAAGAATGCTAGTGTGAGTAAAATTTTAAACATTTAAGTAAAAAAATGTTATATTTGATAGATAAATTACCATTAGAATTTTTGACAAAATTTCTCACGAAAATGAATAGCTAATTTTGGCCACCAAACTAATTAGGTAATAAGATTTTAAGTGGTGGTAGGTTCATTGATAATTAACTTAGAGCTAATTAGTGTTAAGTGAGATATGTTTAACCTATTGAAATTTATTTGAGGTCTTATGTTTAATCAATATAACCAATTTGACAGCTTTGATCTTATAGGGTTAAATAGGTCTATTTTAAGTTAAATTAGTTCAAAAAGTCTAATAAAGCTTCACCAAGATATTATTTGGCTATATTAGTCATTGATAAATAATAATGACCTATTAATATGGTAGGCCATGATTATTTTTGAACATAATTATTAATGACCTATTTATCCTAGGGGATCTTAGTTTAATCTAATTATTAATTATGGTTAGAATAAGAAGTTTGATGGTTTAATCCTTTAACATAGGTTTCACAAAGTGATTTGATTCATTGACTCAAAATAACTAATTAAATTTGGCTAATTTTGGTAGGTTGATTAGAGGTTAAACCACATTAATATGGTAGCCATGATTATTTTTGAACATAATTATTAATGACCTATTTAGCATATGGGATCTTAGTTTAATCTAATAATTAATTATAGTTAGAAGAAGTTTGATGGTTTAATCCTTGAACATAGGTTTCGATTGATTTGATTTATTGGGTCAAAATAACTAATTAAATTTGGCGATAATTTTGACTAGGTTGATGAGAGGTTAAATCTAACCTTGTAAGTTAGACTCTAGAGATCTATTAATCAATTAAAATATTTAGACATTTATTTTTACGAATGATGAAAGAAATTGAATGCTTATACCACAATCTGAGTCCACTTAAACTAATTAGGATTAAGTTAGGTATACCCAAAGGCTAGCTAAGGTTGAACTTATCAATATGAATTAAATTTGATTTGAATATAAATGGTTAAAAATCTTTTTAAATGAGTTTAAATCACATTTAAATCCTATGGTCATTTTAGGTCCAAATTCTAGTCAACTTAAGTTTAGGGGTTGAATAGGATGTTTAGATAAACTACATTAGAGTTAAATTTATGAATTAATTAAGAATTTGAATAAAACAAAAATTTGGAAAGGAGAAATAGCTTGGATCATCTCTAGAAAGAGCTAGAAGATTAACCAAAAGATATTAATTTGGTTAAGTACTAATTTAGTTAAGTTTTAATGATTATGAGAAACTCAATCCCAAGTTAAACAATAAATTGAACTTGTCTCACCCAAGCATCAATATTCATTAGAATTTTGACATTCTTTATATTAACAACTACCCATGCATATTCAAATTGGCATATTATACGATTCTTCATCATGGCAATGTTTTAAAAATTCCATGTAAGGTTTTGATGTATATGCATTGATGAAATATAATAGAATACCTTATATGGGTAGGCATAAATGTTTGAAGCTCCTATATAATTCATTAGTCTATTTAGAAAGTATATAGAAATGCATTGCCTATCAAGTAATTTTCCTCTAACATCATACATGCAAAGCCCAATCGATTATTTTTTTATATTTAGACTGATTCTACTATTAATATTGTTCAATATTAATCACTTTTTAGTGCAAAATAAAGTAACATCATCACAAATAAGAAATAACAATTTTACATTCATAATACATACATCTAATTTGGTGATTATATATGAATTCCAAACACTTGATGCCATGGATGAACTCTAAAGATAATCATTAGGTTTCCAAACGCATCCATTGACAAGACCTTGAAATAAATTCTATAAAAAATAATAAAATTAATTTTGTGAAAATGACCTATATATATATATAGACACTAAAATTTTTAAAGATAAACAAGAATATTTTTATAACTAAGAATAAAAATACAAAAGTAGAAAACTTTAGTTCTAAAGAAAAAAAAATAAATAAAAAGAATTTAAAAGCACCAAATCATCAAAAAAAATATTATATAAAAGTTGCTAAGAATCTTTTTTTTTTGTTTGGCGAGGATATTTAAAACTCATACACACACAACTCATACAAGAATTTGAACTCAAGACCACTTGGTTGACACCTTTAACTCTCAACCACTAGGGTAAAGTGCCTTACACAACTAAGAATCTAGTTGTAGCCATCTCTCTTAGAAGTATCACAACAATCTAAAATTTAATGTAAGAACTAATGAAATATGGTTTATTCTTATAATGCATTTTTTTATCTATGTTTCTCATAAACAAAATGCATTAATTATAGGAGGATTTGTTCACCAAAAAAAAAATAATAATAAAAAATATTTTATTGTGCTCCATACATAAATATGTGGTAAGGGAGGGAGAAAATAACCTCAATAAACAATTACCATCACAAAAAGAAGATTTAAAATGATAAAAATATCAATCATCTCTTAAGGGGCATGGGTTGATATCTCTTAATATATCCATATATAAAAATTTAGATCAAATTTTACTATATTTGGGAGTGGTGTGGTGTGAAAATATACCATGCCATTTAAAGCATTATGGTTTATATTGGTTACATTTTGAATAATCTCGTATGAAAGCTAAGTTTTCTAACACCTAGCTACCTATGAAGATGGCTAAAAGTACAGTTTGACAATTGCAAAATAAAATATTTTATACACCCATGACTTCTTCATACAATGGCTTCTTCTGAACTTTATTATAACTTTTAATATAAGGTTGTTCCAAACAAACCCTTCATGACAATGTATACCAATATAAAATTTAATTGAATAATTTTCATAAAATTAACTTTACATCTTTATTTACACAAGAAATTTTAGAAGCCCTTGAATGCTTTCCTATAAATTTAGAGGCCATTGGTCCCATTTATTATTTAATTTTTTATAATTTTAATTAATTATTTATTTAGTAAACTAAAAGCCATCCTTAAAAAATATCTTTTGACATACTTGTCTATTAAGCTTCAAGTTGTTGGGACTTGGATCCATCTTTAAATCAATTTAGCATATTTAATTATATTATCCTTTATATTTATTACATATATAATATATTATCCGATAAATGAAACTTCATGAAGGGAACCAATCTAACATGAGAATTCATTAAAAAATGCTTCAAATAATAATAATATGGAGTGCAACATGGGTTTACAGTGAGTACATGGAGCATACTCTTAGTATATTTTGTACTTCATATATTCAACATAAAATTTATTACTAAGTCTTAGTTATTAGAATGATGTTTGATGCATATTTAACTTATGATTTAGCTATTTAATTTAGAGTACTTTGAGTACGATGTACTCATGTACTCACATACACTCATATTCTACAATAAATATGATTAAAATAAGTTTGATTTATCAATTACGTCAAATATAATATAAAATAAGTTTAATTTATCATTAAAAAATAAACTTTTACATGTCATATTTTGATTGAAGCGTGTTGGCAAGTAAATAGATCAAAGTATGTAAAAAACCTTCAAGTGTTTTAGAGAATACAAGAAATAAATGAAAACCTAAAGTAAAAGATTCAACAAGACAGATTTAATGTAAAAAATATCCAAGAATTGAAAAAAATTATAGAGCCCCACCAAACTATGAAAGAAAAAAGTTAGGAGAATAATATAAATTACACATATCAGATCTACACTTTAGTCACTCTACACATACTTCATTGTCACACACAAGAGAAAAATACATTAAGATTACAAAACTGTAGAAAAAATTGTCTAAATATGAAGTCTCCTTGTGGTGCCATAATCGGTGACTGGCACCTAGGTCGCTATTATCTACTAGACTTTTTGCATAGGTTCAGCGATGAGGCTTTGCTTTGTAGGGTCGGTAAACTGTCAATTTTGTATTTTGGAGCCATAATTATGCCATTGCCTTAGCGTCGAGGCATTGTGCCCCAATGTGCCTCCTAATTCAAGCTAAGATCTATTGTTCTAGTCTTGTTTTCTCTGGGGCATTGCTTCCAGATAAAATTGGGCTCACCATATAACATTAGCCCATGTATGTCTACATATAATATTCTCCCTTTCAAAGCTAATTCCATGTGCTTTACGTCCATACCACGTGGCACCAGTTTCACCATCTAATCCATAGCTCTATAACCCAATAATTGTTTTAATATATTTATATATTTAATGTCTAAATTATATATATATATATATATATATATATATATATATATATATATATATATATATATAAGCTATATAATCAAGAAGGTGCCCTCATTGTTGGGGGTGTAAATGAGCCGAGCTTGAGTGAGCTTGGTATTTGTTCTTATTCGGCTCGTTAAGAAATTTCTTTGTTCATTATATCGTGTTCATTAGGGCTTGTTAATAGTTGTTATGTTACTTCGTGTTTGTTAAGAGCTGTTTTCGTTGATTTTTAATTATTTATTAATATTATAAAAATATTAAATTTAATAAAACAATTTAATCAAAAAAATATAGCTTTATAATTATTTGTTTATAAATTGTGGATTTGAGGACTAACAAAAAAAAATCTTTTCAAAATAAATTTTATTACAAACAAAATTACATAAAGCAAAATTATAATTGAATATCAAAATATGATCTAATAACATATTTTATTATTTACAAAAAAACTACAAATTTGATTTACTACATTTGAATATGATTGAGTATCACAAAAATTAAAAAATTACAAATAAACAAATGAGATTGATACAATCCAATCAAGCACTTATACAACAAAATTGAAAGTTTAACATCTTTCAAACTCAAATAATCTTGATAATCTTCACTTGATTATTCACTCTCGAAGTCATCAACTTTGCCATAAGATCTTATTTATTACTTGAATACTTCTTGCACTATATAAACAAAACTAAACAAAATTTTATATCATATAATTATTGAATGGGCTCAGTTTGAAATTTTATATCGATAATCAATGATTAGCTCGATAGTCATAACTCATGGGCTTAAATTTTAAAAATACATAAATAAAATACAATGAAGCATATTAAAATGAAACGCATTCGAAATAATTAAAACAAATTATTAAGTAAGATATATAATATTTTATCGCTAAGTTGCATCTCATATTAAAAAGATTTAACATCATAGCCCTTTAAACACCATAACTCAAAAGCAATTATAAAATCAAGAATATTATTGATAAACTAAGGACCAATATACAATGAAATGCAAATAAAATCGTTCGAAGTAATTGAAATTAAATAAAGAGATATATAATTTATCAAGTTTATGATTGCATCTCATATTAAAAATATTTAACATCACAACTCCTTTACAAACTCTAAGCAATTCAATATAAAACCAAGAATATTATTGATAAATTAAGGGCAAAATACAATGAAATAGTAAATTAAATGAAAGCAATAAAACTACATGTAATAATCCAATGTCAAGAATTTGAGAGACACAAGTAGCCATTTCTCATAATAACTCCCGATTATTTTTTAATTGTTATCAAGAATTTGATTTCTTTTAATGAAGCATTAACTTGTCAATTTATAAAGTGACTGAAATTTGATGGCATGGTGTGTATATAATATATATTCCATGTGGGGTTTTCCTCAGGCCTCATGACAGAAAAAAAGTAGATTGATCTCAAAATAATAACAAAGATAGTCAAATAGTCTTATGTAGTAAACAAATCACACTTACTAATATTGATGGCATTTAATTATAAAATGGACTTAGTTTGAAATATTTTACGAGTTAATCAATGATGCCATCAAATTTCAGTCACTTTACAAATTGGCAAGTTAATGCTTCATTAGAAAAAAAAATCAAATTCTCCATGATACAGATGGAGAAATGGCTACTTTTCTACTTGCAACTATTTTGATATATGACTACTTGTTGTTCTCTCCAGATTCTTCATTCATGAGGACCATTTAACACTATTTATGTTCATACATAATTATGACTACATTAAGACTTAAGTTGTCATTTTAAAGGCTGTGATGCTAAATCTTTTTTAATATGAGATGCAACTTATAAATATTTGCTTATATATCTTGTTTAGTTATCTTTCAATTATTTTTTGACTGCAACTTTCATTTTATTTGTTGTTTCATTTATAAATATCAAACCAAAATAAAATCATAATACTATACCAGCTACATATAGATTGTAAACCCAACTAAACTCCAAAATAATGATATTACAAAATCGAGAAAAATGTCAGATTTCATTTCATTAAAAAAAATACACTACAAATCGATATCCAAGAAATTTCAATAGCATATTAGCAAAGTCATCTAGAACCCAAACACTTAGAAACCCGCAATTCAAGAAGTTTGGAAAAGATGGAGAAACTACAAAATAATAAACGATGAAATAGAAATTAGCGGGTTTCTGATCAGTCTAAGATAATCTCTACAGGATTAGAGCATAAATCACAAGAATATCAAGTGCTCATAGTAGTAGAGTGGTAGAGGAGGCCCAAGAAATAAGGAGAATATGATACTAGAAATCAACAATCGAAGACTTAAAGAGAATGGCGTCAAGAGAAATGAATAGTCAGTGGAAGAGTCATAGAGTCAGAAACACGAGTCATCTCGTAGCTTAAGTCGTTGGGGTTTAGGAATTAGGTTAAGATTTAATAAAAACTCCTCACATGGAAAATCGAAACCATTCATTACTTGTTTCAACAATTGAAAATTTTAAATTAATTTTAATTATTATAATGTGTCTAAATTTATTTAATTTAAATATTATAATTAAACTAATTATTCATGCAAATAAAAATTAATTAAATAATTTAATTATAAAAATATATATTAATTTTTTTTATAATTATTTATAAATATTTATTTGTTTCGAGCCAAATCAAGTCAATGAACAAACAAATGTTCATGTTCATTTATATCGAGCCTAAAATAGTTGTTTGTGTTATCATACTTAAACGATCAAAAGAGCTACTTAATGAGTGAACATGAGTCTTAAACAACAAGATTTTTTTGACGATAGTCCGTGCAATGCCAAAAAATTCAGTGACTAAAATAAAAATCAGCCAATGCCAAAATTGAGCGACTAAAATAAAATCAAAGTCATAAGTACGAATAATAACCCTAATATAAGTCCGACTCCTCACTTGATACTATAGATTGTGAATCATTTACGATAGAAGGCTTTAAATTGACATAGACAACACATAGGTATCCTCATTTCCAAAATTTTAATTTTCATGTGGAGAAATTTTCCATTTGGACAAATTCTTATCTCAACTTTGTTTTTATGATGAAGCATTTTTGAGCTAAAATGGCATGACATTCCATTTTGTGGTCGAATGAAATAGTAAATGCTTTTATATATCTTCTTCTTTATGATCAATTCTAGATTTTAAATCAAATTTGAAAAGATTTTTGTTTTATGTAGATGATTAAACAAATCTCTTTTTACTAGGAAGAGGATAATTTAAGAACTTTATTGAGAGGCTTGTAAATGATTACAAGTCAAAGTTTTCTTCTCTCTTTTTCAACAACATTCATAACATAAAATGTTGTACCGCTCTAAAGAGAGTAAGATTATTGAATTAATTTTTTAGTTAGTAATTTTACAATCTCGGCTTTACATAAAGCTAGATAATATTCATTCATCTGACATGGTCTAGCTTTTATGGGAATGTCATGCTCATTGAACATTTCATATGAGCTCAAGAATGTATTTTTCTTTGAATATTTTTTTACAAAAGCTATTAAGTTTTCACCACATATTGAGTTTTTGAAATATTGTAAGCAAGATTGGATTTTCCTTATAATTAAAGTAGAGGAAATTTTATGTTTCATAGTTAAATCCAAAATTTCAAACTTTAAATAGTTTAAATGCATAAACTTATTATAAAGTCTATTTATTTCCTTTATAATAATTTTTTTAGGATTGGTGATAAATCGGAAGATAATCTTTTCATCCAAAATTTCGTAATGAATTCTGATATGATCAATCCTTGTAATGGGCATTATTTTTGAAAATAGTCCCAAAATAATGTGCTAAGTTAGATTCTTAGCTAGCAAGACATAGTTATACAAAGATCATCCTAATAAATTGCTACAAGATAATTTGTAGTCAATTTGTAGGATTTTCATCCTTTTAAGCTCGAGTGATCTTTTCAAAATATTTGGAGGTATAAGTCCTTTCTAAATACAATTTAAATCGCCACTATCAGGGCATTAAGATTAGGTAATATGAATTCATTATTTTATTTATAATTAATGGAAATATATCATTTTGATATTTGCCTTTTGAATACTTTATAGTAATCTCGATTAGCAAATGTTTCAAAATTATCTTCTAATTGATCGTTGTCTTCAGGATTAATAGATTGAGAATAAGCTGGATTTGATGTTCGGCTAGCCCATCAATGTTCCATTTATAGAGAGAATTACCATCATAAGAGTTACTAGTGAAGTTATTCTTCAAAGAGTAAATCTTGAGGAAGTCTTTTATAATAATGCTTCTCTAAATTCTTTTAGGTTAAGATATTTTTTTTGAATATCTAAAGGATTTTGAATTTGAAAAGAGTTCTTCAATCATCATTTTCAGAATTTGTAAAGATTCATTAGTGTGATATCTTCTAATGTTTCTAAAAAATGAAGCTTTAGTTTGAAGACTAAATCTTGAATATCTTCAGTGGTTGGTCCTAATCTAAACATAAGTTTAGGAGGCTATTGAAAAGGGGGATTTTAGCAAAGGCAAGATGTTCCTTACAATTCCTCTATTTCTGTGCTTGACTAGAAGATTTTAGTTTAACTAATTGATCAATTTTAGATTCTCGGCTAAACAAATGATCAGAAATGATTTGAAGCATACTATTGTTATAATTAAGTTGTTTACTTATAACAATAAATTCTTTCAAAGTTTGAGGATTAGTACTAACTTTTTCAAAGGCTGCAATATCTAATGGTTTATCATCAACCATATGGGCAATAGGTGGAGGATAAAGAGTTTTCATTTTGCCTTTTTCCAAGCTTTATATATGCAATATATATATATATATATATATATATATATATATATATGTGTGTGTGTGTGTGTGTGTGTGTGTGTTTGTGTGTGTATTTTATTGTGTAATGTATATATGCATATTTTAATGTTTATATAAAAAAATTTTAAGTTATCCTTGAGGCGAATGTAGTTGAACTAAATTTTGTTCCTATTTGACCTATTAAATCTAAGAGCTTATAAAAATTATTTAAACTTATGCTAGTTATCAATCAAAATACTATTGTAGATGAATGATGAACATTTTTTATTATCATCCATAATAACTACCTATAACATAGCAGAAACATAACTAGAAGTAATTTCTAGTTAAATTTCTTTTTATATAAAAGTTTATTACAACCTCAAATTCATGATAGCACATTTTTAACTATTTGATTTGAAAGTTTATCTTTTATAATATTTTTTTGATAGAGAATGCATAAAAAGAATCCCAAAATGGAGATTAGTGGATATTGGAGCTTATGAAATCTATATACTTTAGAGATTAGGTTGGCTAACACATTTTCTTGATGGTGGATTTCGACTTCCAAGTATAAAATTGATGGAAGAAAATGTGAAGAAGTGGGATAAATACATGAAAGAATACAGTTATGAGTATTATAGAGGATCAAGCATAGGAATCATACACATATGGTATAAGGATCAATTCTGTAAGGACATGGGCTATAATCTAAGAAGGAAAAAATGGTTCTTGTCTGAATTGTTCATGCCTTATGGACCTAATGATTATGTTGGGCTCAAATCTAAAGAAGAGTGATAGATCTCTTTATGTTTGTTGCAAGGAATCAAGAATAACATCAGTGGTTGTTTGTTAAGTGTCTTGATAAAATATTGAGAGTTATTGTAATAATCAATTTTAATGGTGATTAATATAATATGTTGGTGATCTACCATTTTGAATGGAGGTGATATGGATGTACACTCACATATTTGTGCAAATGTATGTATGGTATTGCACTCTACTTAAAAGCGTTCTCTCTCTCTTTTATTTAAAATTTATCTCAATTTAGTTTCATTGTAGTCTAGAATGACTAATTTATTTATTAGATGTAAAATATAATTCCTTTCAAAATAATAATAATTTTATTAATGTTGTAATAAAAATATTTTAATAAAAACTTCTTATAATGAGAAAAAAAAAGAAAGTAAATAAATGTAGTACACATGTGAAAAGTGATGCCACTAAGACTATAAAATATAGAATGTGGGTGAAATAGTGAGAATTGAAAAAAGGATAATCATAAGAAAAACAAGAAGCATTAATTACCTAAATTCAAATATTTTTACTAAGCTCTTCTTGAGAATCTATTAAGACTTTCTTAAATAATTTATAAAGACAAATTATCATCTTTTTTTAAGGCTAATGATCACCTCTTATAATAGAAATGAAGTATTAAGAACAAAAATAATGATAGAAGCTCTATAAGGCATAACAACATATAACATTAAGAAAAAAATAGTGTAAAGATATAATGACCAAATTCCTTAATGAAAGAGATTTATTATCATTAGATCTACACAAAGATTAGTGTAATTATGGGCATTAGATGGAGCACTAATTTTAATATTGATCCAAGGGCAATGATTCTTATCCTACTAAAAATTATAATTGGATATCCTCACATAATTTTTTTTCTAAAATGAAGGCATATATTCTATTATGAACAATTTGGTTTTCAAAATATTTTAAATATTTTATTAATTAAAAATAACACACATTTAAGATAAGCCAAACTTTACACAATACTTAATAAATATTTGATTAAAATTAATTTCATTATATACCAACCATGAAAATATACATTCTCTTTGGAATTAGGTAGACGTCTTTAATATGCATATCTAGATTTATCAATTAAAAATACAAATATCTATGAAGCTTATTAAAATCATTTTAAACAGCATAAGAAGATAAAATAACAACACATAATGAACTTCCTAATGGTATAATGAATGAAATTAACACTATATAAGAGCTCCATCAACATAAACCTAATCATATTAAGGAGAACTAAAGGATTAAAAGAAGTGAGCATTAAAATATTATTTATTCAAAATAAATAGATTTAATACATTCATTAACTAGTCCATGGCATGGATTGGAAGCATTATTAAAAATGATTGAAAATAAACATCCATAAGAGTTTATTTTTTATTTTTATTTTATGGTATAAAACCTTGAAATCTCTCTGTGAAGCCAATGAATTTGTGATATCTAATATATTTTTTTTATGGTATACATTCCATACATATAAGCTATAGTTAGTGAAAAATATTTAAATCTTATTATTATTTTTCGATCTATAGAATGATAGTTTACATAAATAGTTTTTTTTATTCTTATAAAAAGTAATTTACCAGTACTATATATTTGTTATCCAAGATGATTTGCAAATTGATGATAATATGACCACTATAACATATTTGAGCAAACATGCCTAGGTATACTATTTTTTTTTTTTGAAAAAAAAACAATTAAAAGGCCCTTTTTTAATTATGCTTTGGCCTATTAGTTATGTTTTTTTATGAGAATTTTAAATATTTAGACACAAAGTAATGATCGTTGTTTATGAAAAAAAAATACAAATAAAATATTAAGAATTTTTGCAAAGAATGAAAGAATGGCTCACATTTGTTATTATTATTATTTTTTTAAAAAAAGTGGTTTTAATTAAAATTCTATAGAATTTGTTTTCATAGTTTACATATTTCTTATATTCATAATATTTTGACCCAAAAATCTTCTTAACAAGCTACCATATTCATACATATATAATGTGCTAGATTTAATTACTTATCAATACCTATAGAGAGGAGCTAAATTATCTTTTATTCTCGTTATAATCTTTTGGAACTTTGGATGCATACACAAATATGTTTCTAAGCACCAACGAATCCAGTAATAAAGATTATCAAGTCATAATCGATCGATTGGCTGAATGTCTTGGAAGGCTTAAGCGTAATGCTTAGTTCTTCCACTTTATTGTAGAAATTATGAGGTAAAATACAAAATAGGAAAGAACAAAATGCTTGGAAGAAGAGTGTTTGGGCACCATTTCATACTTATTCATTGGAATTATTTTCATGAAATAGCTCTCTATAAGTTTTGTGAAAATCCAATCCTAAAATATGAAGAAAAAATGATAACATATTAGTAAATTATATACATTGATAATTTTGTATGCATTTTGACACACACACACACACACACACACACACACACCCACCAAAGCGAGAGCAAGAAGGCTAAATGGGTTGGGATGAGTCATTCCTTAGGCGTAAGAAAGAATAGTTCAAGAAAGAAGTGATTATCATGATGCTTGAGTACTTGGATACTATACAGCTAAAGAAAATTCAAAACTATTAGATGCAAAATAGATTGTTAATATCAACTTAGCACCGGTCAGCGGTGGTGGCCCCAACTTTAGCGTTGGCACATAGCGTCACTTTCCCTTTCCTTTTCCCTGCCCAATATGGTGACCTAATCTATACCCGAGCATGGTGAAACCCACTACCACTTCTCCCTTTTTTTCTTAGATTTAGGGTTTATCTCATTATTTATTGAGATAATTTTTGTAACCCTAATATGTTAAGTTATTTTTATTTATGTTTAGTAAGTTCTTAAGTGTAGATAATTAGTTTAAATGTGATTAGTTAGTTTAGATGCTAGATTTATAAGGTTGGATGCTATATTTGATATTTTTGTGGAAAAATAAATTTTTGAAGAAATCATGAATTTTTTTATGTCATTGAAAAAAGGTTCTAATTGTTAAAGTTTCTAATTGTTTTAAAGTCTATTTTGAATCATCCAAAATCAAGAAATTATCATTGAAAAGAATTTTAAAATGAAAGAAAATTGTTTATTTCACGATTAATGTTTCTTAGTTTAGCATTTATAGTTTCAAGTGTTTTTCATTCATTTTTTTATAATACCTTGTCTTGTTTGGTTATGTCAATGTGAAGATTACTTCAGACTATAGAGAGAGCTTGTATATGTATTTAAAAGTGTGTTTATGGTGTTACAACACTTTCCAATGATCTAATCCTTTTTATAGAAGATTAACTATGCAATTTTGATTATGTTTGTATTCCACTATAATGAAAAATATTAATTTTTTGGGGAATTGTTTACTTTGTTGAGAAGAATAGGCGAAATCATGGATGGATATAAGGAATGAAGAAGACTAACTTATCCTTTATTGCGACTAACTTATCCTTTATTTTTCTCAAGTTCATGAACTATGGAAGGGTAAATGCATAATTTAAGACCATGCTTTGGTTCTCTTTTGCTAATCATATCAGTTAGCGTGCTTCTATTATTTTATATTGTTTAAATCTTACCTAAAACCTTTAATATCATCATTATCATCATCATCATCACTAGTATTAAGCGAAAATTGTAGCCAATGATGTTGTGTGTAAGATTCCTAGTTGGAATATAATATATCTAAAGCAAATTTTATTGTATGTTTATAGCTAACTTTAAAGTAATTTTTTGTGTATAAAGTAATTTTTTGATGTGTCACATGTAGGCAACTCATTCCATGTATTTCTTATGAATTTATTTGATTTGAGCAGGTGTGATATTCAACTAGCGTGTGTCCAATACACATATTAAGATTCAAAAATGAGTTTGGATACAATTTGTTTAGTTTTATATTATGTTGGCGAACTCCGTGTTCGTGAGGAATTTTTTCCTATGTACATGGGTGGGAAAAAATTGTCTTATACGAGTTTCACATTAGTCCGATCTTCAAAGCCTACAGAATCAAATCATGAGATCATTAAAAATTGATCCTACACATTTTAGTGTTAATCTCATATGTTGATTTCTTGTTGGTGCCGGGTTCATTGCTTCTCCAGTAACTGACGATGAAGTGTGTGAGTTCGTTATTAATGTTGCAATCATACAACCTTTGATTATATATGTTGAAATTGAGTTGATACAAACAGAGGAAAGAGAAGTTCATCATTTCACTGGAGGTCAAGTTCCTCCAATTGAAACTGAACAGGTGACCTTACTTTCACATGAAACTTATCAAACTGAACACAATCAACAATTTCATAGGTATGTATAATGAAGTCACAATATCATTTATTTTTATGGTTTTAATGTTTATTTATATCTTATACTCTATGTCATAATTAGCAACACTATTGAAAGAGATGTTACTATTCAATCTACTCGTGTTCAACATATTGCCTCAACTTTTGCTGGTAGGGGTGAATATCATGGTGAACCTGTTGTACCATTACCTACTGAAGATGATCGCTATGAAATAAAGCCCAATGCAATGAGTACTAACACAACTGATAGTGAAAGTGACATTGGAGAAGATCAATGTCTACACTTTGGGAGCAGCTATTTGCTAAGAGATTATTCTTGTAGAACAAATATGGCTAAAGAACACATATTTAGCAATATCGATTATATTAGGGCTTGCCAGACAGTACAATAATGGGATGGACAAATGAATTTTGGTGGCCTCTCAAATGATTTTGTCTTTGTGTAAGAGAATTATATTACATGTGAGTTAATTGAGGGGATGTGTTTTATGATAAAAAATAGCTTAAATACACTATTAAGGGTTGGTCTATTACAAATAATATTGAGTATGTTACATATGCCTCCGACAAGGTGAAGTTTACTATGCAATGCATACATCACGATCATCCCAATAGTCCTTGCATGTGGTGTCCTCATGCCTCAAGCAAGATGCTAGGTGGTGCTTAGAGGATATCTAATGCAGGGGTGACGATTCACATGAGATGGTATTAGTCTTGGCTTCACTCTACATGCTGAAGGAACCAACAATTCCCCCGGACACTTATTACCCTTGGGCACCTGGAGAGCGAATAATGGTAAGCCCATATTTGATATAAGAATTATTGTTTTGTATAGTGATCCTATCCTAACTAAGTTTCTTTCAATGCAGAGTAAGCACATCTTGAATGCTAAGGATGTAATCCAACATTATTTTGGGAAAGATGATGATACAAAATTTCAGCAATCCATCAACCAGTATGAGGAGTTGTACCGGGAGATATGGAGGAATATGAATATCTCTAATAGTAGGTACAAGAACAATGACATTCCAAGTACTTCATCGTCAGTGCAGCCAGATGGACCTGTGATGGATGTTGGTCCATCCTCTAGACTAGTGGTCGGGCCCTTTATATATACATTCACATAGCCACCATAGTATTCATACTAGGAAGCTATGTGTACACAATAATGTGTGAATGGTACTATCTTGAAAGATAGAAAGCACTATCCCACAATGGTCCTAATCACTTTAATAAGGACTCTTGAGGCATGGTGGGTCTTGAATATAAGAGATTTTTCTCCTACTTTATATGGATGAATAAAGTAGGGTTTATTTAAATTGGGCTCTAAAGTTCCTTATATGGGCAAGCCCCATAGTTAATTTCATCATAAGGAATGTGAGTTCCTTAAGAACTCTCGATTAAATTAAATAATTATTATCTCCAAAGATTTCAAAGATAGACTATCAATAAATTAGCTATATTTTAGAAATCAAGTGGGATGGATCAAAGGAGAGCCTTATTCTCAAGCCAAAAGGAGATGAGTAGGGGATTCTCATGATATTAGAAACCTAGTGAGCATCCCAAACAATCCTATGGTTGGGCTTTATATATTTGAAATTGATGGGAGTTATATATTTGAATTGAAATTTTATTTGAAAGCTAGGACTTATAATCCCACAATACAAGTTGGTGAAAATAGCTAAGAGGTGAGGATTTATGCTTGAAGCCTGAAGGGAAACAACAATCTCAGATCCTAAATCTAGGGAGCTTTGGCGAGAGCTAAAGAATGTCCTAAATCTAAGGAAAAAAATGAGTATATTATTTACCTCCATAAGAGATGATAAACCACGATTGTTGGACATATAATCCCTAAAGTGAACGCCTAACTCCTCATACATTTTAAATCATGTGGTCAAGTCATATATTTTGCAAGATGGTTTGGTTATTATTTATTTAGAAAGAAAACTAAAGTCCTTAAACCCACTCCTTAAGAGACTAGAGCATGAGTGGTATGAATATTGACTTAGTCTAATGCAAATCTTCTCATTTTTTAATTCATTTTTAACACTTCAATTTGACCAAGGCTATGGGATTTTATATACCTAAATGTATGATGAAATAGGGTTATTGGCTAAATTAGAGAGAAGGAGGTATTTTTCGCCTATCGCGCAAGGATGAAAACTCTCTCTTAGCAAGAATGAAAACAAGATGATATGTATGATATTAAGCATACAACATCCAACAAGAGGGTTCTAAATCTTTTAATTATCTTGATTTAATGCCTAGGCTTTAAGTGAGATTATGAGTTATTTAGAAGATTATTTATGAGTTATAGTTGGGTAAAAATTTTATTTTTCCTTAAGAGCCTAAATGGATCGAGGCCGTTAATGGAGAGGCATGTAATTTCCAATACACAAGCTAAACATAACATTAAACATTTATAAACTCAACATGAAAGAATAATAGGCTGATGCGATCGGGTACCGCCATATAACCTGAAAAAAGAAAATGGGTAGATGTGCTCTACCCTTATACAACATGGTATATGAAAGAATAATTACAAATTATATATGATAAGTGTTGTGGGGAGGCCTTCAAGTCTTCATGCTTCCTCCATTTCTTCATTTGGTTAACTCCATTTGTTTTAGTAGGCTTTTAGGCATCACATGGCACCCCAAGATTAAACCTTCTGGGCAATGTTTATCCCTATCCCCCATAACACTTAACAAAATTCCCAATGCACAATTACATTAAAAGAATGGAAAAGTAAATCTAACTACATGCAAAATAAGTGTTAGTTAAGCATACCATACAACCCAAGCAGTTATATGAATAATTTGGACTTAGCACCCTGCACATGGGTAACCAAGTCCACCTGTCCTAATTTAAATTATGGTTAGGGGTTAAGCAACCTGTAAAAGAGAGCATTAATATTTATTTTAAGTGACTCTTAAGCACAATCTCCTGTAGAAAATATGGTAAGGTTAATCACAGCCTACCATCCAGTCTACGAAGAATACACCATAACATCCAATCTACAACAATACATCATAAAAGAAATGTACATCTAACTATGCACCGCCATAAAATAAAGATAGAAGTGGTGACTTAATCTACTGTGGTGTATTAAGGCTTGTGTGGTATGTTATAACTAGACTTTAGACTTATCATTCTCTAAGTGTGAAGGGCATTTAATTATAAAGGTTTGTTTCACTTTAAGTGGGTTAATTGATTTATAAATTTTACTTAATATTTTTTTTTGTTTCATTTAACCTACACTTAACATCTAAGTGTTATAAAGAGAAGAAAAGAGAGGATCACTCTCTTTCATCCCTACCTTAAGCCATATTTAAAGAAAATTAATTAATCAATTCTATTTAATGAATGACTTATTACATATTTTAAATTAATCCAAAGTTTAGGTTTACTTTAAATAGACTCATTCAATAAGAAAGACATCTTAAGATTATTTGGGATGAACTACTATCACATAACACATTTTTGTTTATTTCTTTCCATCATATATAGCATGCATACGATTAAGTCCTAAACATACCTATACATGCAATTTGTATCTTAACACTTAAATGATGAATGTAAACAAATCTATTTGGAATTGATGTTCCATTTGGTTGAATTATTTTGTCATATTAATTTAAATCTCTATCTAAATTCTTATGCAAAAGCATAAGGAAAGAACTTTAAATCATATGACTAACCAACCCAATCACTTGAATAAAAATATGAATGCATGTCTTTTAAAAGAAAATTATGATTTCATTCATTAGCTAAATACACATTCAAATATATAAAAGTTTGAAGCAAGTACATCACCATTGTTCTGCACCAAGAGAATGAGGTAGGAATCTCTTTAGGGCTACTTAAAGCAGTGCATCTTTGGGATGTTCAGATTAATATACTCGCTATGCTTAAATACATATGGATGTATAATCAACTATGAGAATAGGAAAACCATGCAAAAATTGTATTTTGATTTGTTTGATTTATTTGTGTAAATGAATTAAAGTTCTATCTAAATTCTAATGTTTGAATGCATAAGAATGTAATCAAGTAGGTATGCCACCATTATTTCACACCAAGGTAGTTAGGTAGGAATCTCCTTAGGGCTACTTAAAGTCGTGCTTCCCTAGAATGTCCAGATTAATATGCCCACTAACATTCTTACTTATGCAAATCAACACATGAATGTAAGAAAAAAACTTTACTTTATACACTAAGTTTATATTCAAATGCATTTGATGTATATATAACTAAAGCCACAATATATATGTTATTTATTTATTAATAAACTTTTGAAAGTAAATTTGTAATTTAATAGTGATAATAGCCACACATATTTCTAATTAAGTGAACACATATAAATTGACATAAAGTAAATCATTTTATTTGATTAATTTGAAATAAATAAATGCATGATTGAAAGGAAATAAAGCAACACAAGCATGTGTTTTCATTCAATCCAACTAAGTCCTAAGGACAATCGTATTTAAACAAACTCATTTAAAATAAACTAAAGTTTTTAAAGCCATTTATGATTTCATGTTTGATTTGATTTAAGAGATGTGAAAGAGGTTTGCTAATCTTAATCCCATTCCCATGAGTGAGTTAATTTGATTTAATGAAAAAGCAATTAGGTTGATTTTATGGCTTGATTAAGTTGAGGTATGAATTAAATCAATTAATTAACCCTTGCCTATGTCACCTTAAGTTAATTAACTAATTAATGATAAGCCAACATGACATGAAACACATGAAAAGTAAATTAGCAATGCTCTTAAAGAATGAAAGTGGCCTAATGCAATTAGCTCATGATTAATAGTTAATTAAACTTTAGAGCTCACTTAATTACTCTTTTGGTTTTCTCACACATGTGAGCTAACCATAATTTATTAGCTCGCTCTTTGGGTATTGAACACCCAAGGAGCTACCCAAGGTTGATTAAAGTTATGATTGAATTGGATTTTAAATTAATTTAGTTAAGCCTTTGGTTGGTTAATTAAATCCTTTGATTATATCTTTTAATTAGAATGATGAAATTAACTTAGGGCAAAGAGATTAAGGAAAATGCCTCAATCCCAATCCCTAAGTCACTTCAAACATCCAATGAGCCTCTAAAATTTTTAGATATCCTTTCCTTTTAATTAATTAATTATGGCTAATTTATTATTTAAGCATTAATTAATTTGAAACAAATGAAGAGGCTTAATGAAATGGTTATAAGGAATGAACCCAAACTAGCTCCCAAAGACTTCTCATTATTAACAAAGGATTATAATTTTAATTAATTAAACCAATGTTCATTTGCTTAATTATCATTAATTAAGGTAGAGCAATTAAGGCTAAATTTATTGATTTTCTTGATTAACTTTCCAATAAATCCTAAGAAAATTAGGAGAGGCAGCGGTCTTCCCCTAAACATTTATGGGATGTTTGAGACTAATTGGACAATTAATCAAAGAGAAATTAAGCTAATTAAGTTTTAAATAAACCTTAATTAAATAAAAATTACTATTCAAAATTTATTAATAATAATTTTCTTAAACTCTCCTCTGAAATATCTTCAAAATTAGCCTTCATTTATATTTTTTGAATTTTTCTAGGATTAATTATGATTTTAGAAAGTTTGAACCTTAAAAAATTAGTTAAAATAACCCTATTTGAGCCTTAATCCCATTGGCGCCACATGCCTGCTGACGCGGCATGTGCTTTCTATGTAACGTGATGGGATTGAGTATTTAAGTTGTCAAATTGGGAGGCTGACTTAGATTGCAGTGGACATGCTTTCCCGTGGATCTTCTGATGTAAGATCGGACAGCCACGATTAGATCCCCTGTGGTAAGGGGGAAATAGAGGTTGATCTAGTGTGATCTAATCAGAGTTGTTCATTCCAATCATGCGGAATTGATGTCTCATGATCTATCTCCTACTAGCGATAAATAATAGAGCTTGTCCACCATGGATAGATCGATCTCACCTGAGCTCGGATCCACTCCAAACTCGTGCGAAGGATCCACATGGATCAAATTGTTAGGATGGGTTAAAATGCAACTTCTCTTTGAAAAGGGCCAACCAATTTCCATACAAAGCTCAGTTTTGAGAAATTATCTCATCGGATCTTGTTATCGGTGGTTCTAATGATTGAGGAAGCTTCGTTTGGTGAAAATGAAGCCTTATTGAGCTACACGAGCTTTAATTAGAAGTAGATTGCTCCCAAGGCCAATCCACTCATGTAAGAGCTTCGACTTCGATCGAGCTTCGGTCTCCGATAGCTTGGAAGCTTGGGAAATGACTTGATTGGCTTAGATTTGGTGTGGTGAAGGTGGGTGTAAGTTTAATTGGAGTTTGGTTGAGTGGAGAGGAAATGGAACTTCGGATTGACCCCCTATTTTGGTTGCACACGGGAGAAGAAAATTCAAGCTCGAGAGGCTTTGGAAAGGTTTAAAAATGCTATGGGGGATTTTGTTTCTCACTTTGGGGCTCATAGAGTGCGAATAATGTCGATTGCCGCTCAAATTGAGGGAGTATACCCTGAAATTAAGTGTGATGGGCGGACGGGATCCATCCCTAAAATTTCACTGATTTGCCATTGTTGAGGCATTGAAGGGGTCACCGTCAGCTCCACGTGGCTTGCTAGGAGTGGACGAGGCTATGGCAGGGAGCTCAAGGAAAGATATGAAAGGATTGGGTTGGGTTTGGGTGCTCAGTTTGGCTTGAGAGGGAGGAGGTGAACTCCCTTGGTCCATGGCTGATCCTATACTAGGGTGGGCTGAAGCTTAGGTGCACCTCATTTGGCACTTGGATGACTTCTTTGGTGATAGGAGAGTGGACCTTGCCTCATATGGTAAGAATCCAATGCAAATGAGCTTGCCCAATGGTTAATCCCTTTGGATTGGGTCCCACTTGGATTTAGGTTTGGGAATGATCTAGGTTAGTTTGGGCTAGGTTTGGCCATTTAGGATCCCATGGGTTGATTTAGAGTGGTTTGGCTTCATATGGTCAAGTGGGTTCATTTGTTGTTGGGTTGACCAATAGATCAAATGGGTCAAACCAAGGCTTGGGTTAGGTTCAAATGATGTTTTGAAGAGTTTTGGATTATGTGGTTTTGATTAATTTGGATTAGGTTTGATTTTGGCTCATTTGGATTCAAATAGATCAAATAGGTTAAGTTGACCAATTTGACCTATTTGACCAAATTGGTTGGGTTAGGTGGTCTTGAGGCCACTGGTCATTACGTGATGGCATGCTCGACCAAGTATAGACTCCATTGAAGTTATCGTTCATCAACTTCCCATGGCCGAATCGGGGTTACCAACCACAAGGTGTGATGGAGTACTGGAGGCTTATGCTCACGGCTTGATCTTATAAGGCATGTGAGGTTCGGGAAGAAGGTGGTGAGTTTGACTATGTTGGGCCTGACCGGGAAGAGATGGCTAGTAATTGTGGGTAACAGCTGCTCACGTTGGAGAAGGAAGATGAGGCTACTGAGGTAATTTTAACTCAAAAATAGTATTTATTAAATCAATGAAATTATGAATATAAATTTGATTTAAGTGATTGAAAGGTTTTATTTTTAGCTATTAATTATAGCTCAAAAATCAAGGCCTTGTTTGGGATCGATTTTGTTTTCTATTTTCTATTTTTATTTTTTTAAATATAAAAATATATATATAATAAATTTGTTTATCTATTTTATTATTTTTGTTTTTCTATTTTTAAACAAATTTATATTTTATTTTCAAAATACTAAAAATATGTCAAATTTGTTTTCTTTACTTTTAAAACACCAGATCATACTATTCAGATATTTAAAGATTTGAATTTAATTTTTTATTTTTTTTAAATTATATTATATAAGATTATTCTTTTTAGTTAATTTAATCTAATATGATTTATCTTGAGTGTAGGAAAATAGTAGATTAAATTTAATATATCATGTGTGTTTATATATATGATATAAATTTGAATTTATATATTAATTTTGATTGATTCTAATAAAATTTAACTTGATTATATAATAATAGTAATTTAATCTTTTTCATCAATATTTATTATTTAAAATATATTTATATCTTTACATAAATTTTATCTATCTCATAGAATTTAAATATGCACGTAGATATTTTATATTTTATGTTTATGCATCAACTACTATAATTGAGTGTCTTTTTTTGTATTTTCAATATTTCAAATGTATCGGTGTAGTTTATCTTGCAAGCAAACTTTTTTTTATCTAGCATCGACGATGATCAAAATAATATTGCTCAAATTTCATAATGTCGAATTTGTAGCTTGTCAATTTTATTATGTGCAATTGAATGAACTATGAAATTCTTGTTTGATAGATTTTTATATTTCGAATTTTTATAAGTGATTCTTTTTAAGAACGAGTGCTATTTGGGTTATTTCGATGAGGATTTAAATCTAATTTGTGCACATCAATTTTGATTGATCATCGATTATATTGCATTTGATTCGATTTGAGCAATAGAACATATATATAAGTAAACATCCATCATCATCATTTGTATGCTCAAATATTATTTTGCTTTATGTTAAAATAAGAAAACATCAAACATATTTTTATTTTATTTTAAAATTTTAAAATAAAAAAATAAAAGTGGTACAAGCTACCCTTAGAGCAATAATTAATTCATTAAAATTTTTAATAAATAATAACTAAACATATTTTTTTATTTTTAAAACAAAAAATTCATAAAAGTAAGAAACTTATTTTTATTTTCACATAAAATAAAGAGAAAATAAAAACAAAAAAACTGAAGGAAAAAAATAAAGATAAAAAAAAAAAAATAGAAAGTGATCCAAAACAGCCCATAATAGTTAATAAATAATAAAATTATATTACTTATGCTCATGCTCTCAAAAAATATTTAAAAAAATAAAAACTGACATTATAATTATTGAATATTAATAAAATCATTTAAAAAAAATAAAAAAGCTTTAGTTTCATTTCTTGGAAATAAGAATTAAAATTTTTAAAATCATATTAAGTAAATCTTGAAGAAAATAATTAAAGCGCACTTTAAATATTTATTTTAATTATATTCTATTAAAGGAGAATGAACGAGAAGATTTTCATTTTAAATTCATATTCATAAACATAATAAAATATTTTAGTTATGAGACTAAAAGGTAAATTTCTCTCTCTCTCTCTCTCTCTCTCTCTCTCTCTTTATATATATATATATATAATATCACTAATTTACGATCATCTTATTATATGATGATCAACTCATTGCATGTACCATAGTAATCATATCTACAATCCTTAATGGTTCTTAAAAATTTTAAGCAAAAAAGATCCTATGATCATCTATCTTTTATTTTTATTTTTATGTTATTTTTGAAACGATTTGTTAAGAAAATATTAGAGTGTTTTTTATGTATTTTATTTTTTATTTTAAAATAACATTATTTTTAAAAATGCTCAAAACATCTAAAAGATGTTTTGAGTGTTTTTAAAAATAATAAGTACAATTAAATTTGTTTTAGTTTTAAGCAAAATAAAATAAAATAAAATAAGAGCACAAAAATAAAAAATAATACAGTGATCCCAAACGCTCCCTAGCGTTTGGGATCATTTTCTATTTTCTATTTTTTGATTCTATTTCCAATTTTTTGTTTTTATTTTATTTTTATTTTATGTGAAAATAAAAACATGTTTGGTATTTTTATTATTTTTTATTTTAAAAAATATTTAGTTATTATTTTAAAATTTTTTTAATGGAAAAAATTAAATAATGAAATTAATTATTACTCTAAGGGGTCACTTAGGATTACTTTGTGTTTTTAATTTTTTAAAATTTTAAAATAAAATAAAAATATGTTTGATATTTTCTTATTTTAATATAAAGCAAAAAATATTTGATGCTACAAATGACGATAATACGTGTTGACCTATATATCTGTTCTATTGCTTGAATCGAATCAAATACAATGGAATCGATGATCGATGAAAGTAATGCACATAAATTAGATTTGAGTTATAATAAACAATCCAAATAATATTCGCTCATAAAATGAATCACTTAAAAAACTTAAAATGTAAAAATCTATCAAACAAGAATTTGCATAGTTCATTCAAGTGCACATAATAAAACTGACAAGTTACAAATGTGACATCTTGAGATTTGAGCAATATTATTTTGATCATCACCGATACTACTTAAAAATATCTTATTGCATGATAAACTACATTGATACATTTGAATCGTTAAAAATACAAAAGAAAGACACCTATTTGTAGGAGTCCATGCATATATATGAAATGTAAAATATCTACGTCATATTTATATTTTATGTGAAAGATAAAATTTATGAAAAGATATAAATATATTTTAAATAATAATTATTGACAAAGTTAAATTAGTAAAATTAATCTATTATTATTATTTATTCAAGATAAATCTTGTTAGATTAAATTAATTAAAATTAATAATATTATATAATATAATTTTAAAAAAATAAAAAAAATCAAATTCAAATATTTAAAAATTTGAAAAGTATGATCGGGTTTTTTAAAAATAAAGAAATATAGGTTTTACATATTTTAATATTTTTAAAAATAAAAAATAAATTTATTTAAAAATAGAAAAATAAAAATAATAAAATAGATAAACAAACATATTTTTATTTATTTTTTCTATTTTCTTAAAATAAAAATAAAAAATAGAAAACAAAAAATTTATTCCAATGGGGCCTAAGTTTTGAATTAAGCTTTTGCATCCTTTCTACTTCTTGCGTTTGTATACTCATTATATTGTTGTCTAGTTTATCAAATTTACCTATATAATCTTCACATTCTATCAATATTTTAATCCCTTAATAGACAATATGTTCACCATAATAGGAGCATGTAATGGACTTTGCAATTCTTTGCTTAGAAGGTTCAAGGGCCTCCTAATATCCCTAGCTTCCATTAGAATAAAGGCCCCAGGCCTTTAAATGATAAGGTGATCCACTCAATGGACTTAGCAAATATGAGAAGCATCATCTTGAGTTTATCAAGGGAAAACGATCATAATCAGTTTTCTCAAATCAATTATCGATGTCGCCTTGAATGATATTAATGGTATGATTATTGTATCATTATTAAAATTGTTAGAGTACATCATGCATATAGATTTTCTTTTATTTGGTGTTGGAGTATATGAAGATCATACAATAGTTCATTATACTAAACAATTATGAAGCATACGACTATGCACTCTGGTAGTACTCCACATACACATAAAGCTTCATATACTTTATTCTTACTTTTCTTAAACTTGCAGTTTTAGGTGCGGAAGTTCCTTGCACGATGATTTTCTGAATGAAATGATGGAACATAGTTGATTTATCAGCATGTGGTGTTTTATTAGGTTACTTCTACTCCAGTAGTTTTTCAGAGCTACTCCTACACAGATGAGGAGAAGGAATCATGCTAAGCCTCTTGGCAACATTGCTCTCTCCTTTAGTAAATGATTTTCCTCCTCTTACAATTATTCTAAATTAAATATATAAATGAATATCTCACATTCATTTTTTTTGAAAATATAGAGGTGGCTTATAACTAAGTTTATTAAAATCTACATCAAGAAAACAACACCTATGGAGAAGTATAGAATAATAGTTCCTAGCTTCTTTCAAGCAATGAGTTCATCCTTAGTTGCTTTATTGCCTGAAAAATTCTATGACATGCTGAAAAATAAGAGGATTGTTCTAAAATATTCAAAAAGCTTTGAGTTTTGTAGGGATGGTATAATATTGGAAGATGAAGCTCCACCGTTAAAGGCTAATATAGTCATATTTGGTACTAGCTTCAAGGGTGATGAGAAAATTTGAAACGTCTTTAAATCGCTTTCATTTCAAAATATTGTGACGGGCCATCTAGATAATATTGTTCCATTAATAGTTATACTTCACATTGATTAATTAGAAATTCATATATAACTTAAAATACTATTAGAGCTAGTGCATAAAGTTATCAAAAAAAGCTTATTTGTGTTTGACTGGATAATTAGCTTAAGTTAAACTAGTTTTATAATTTAATGAGTGAAACATGGCCTTGTTGATCCTATTTGGTTTGATAATAGTTTGATTATGTTCCTACACATATGTAATTTGCATGTTTGAATGTGCACTTATACATATTTATGTATTCACATACTTTATAATCTTGTATATTATAGGTTTTCATATTCATATATTTATATTACTGTTTGCATACATGTGATAGACAATATAAAGATTTAATAACTTAGATTTGACTTACCAATAAATTTTATGTTTATCAACCATCTATGTTCAACTTAATAAGTTAATGAGGCAAACATGAAAATAAAATTTAGCTTTCTTACACTCTGAGTGCATGAGCAAAAGCTTATTCAATAACATTGAAAAATGTCAAAAAATTTATTTTATAGTTAAATTTGTGATAGTGTGCTTAAGAATTATTTTTAGTCAAAAGAATAATCCTATCGACGCATTTATGTACTATATAGAATGCATTCATCCGAGGATTTCACAAATGACAATAATTGGATACTCAAAGAGCGCATCAAACTTATTTACTTCGAAGCTGAAGGCAATATGGTTGGCACATTTTCTTGATGTTGGATTTCAGCTCCCGAGCATAAAATTGATGGAGGAAGATATGAAGAAATGGAATAAATACATGAAAGTGTATGGTCATGAATATTATAGAAGATCAGGTGTTGGAATCATTCAAATATATTATAATGATCAACTTTGTAAGGACATGGGTTATAATCCTAAAAGAAAAAAGGGTTTTTGTCTAAATGGTTTATGTCGTATGGACCTAATGATTATGTTGAGCTTAAATCTGAAAAGGAGTGATACATCTCTTTAAGTTTGTTGTAGGGAATAAAAAATAATATCAGTGGTTGTGTGACAACCCTCTTGATAAAATGATGAAGATTATTTGTTCTAATCAATTTTAGTAGTGATGGGAATAACATAATTTACTTTTAACTTATAGTTTTAAAAGGTGTTGTGAAGGTGTGTGATGTGTCTCCGTGTGTGTGTGTGTATATATATATATATATATATATAGAGAGAGAGAGAGAGAGAGAGAGAGAGAGAGAGAGAGAGAGAGAGAAAGAGAGATTATTTGAATTTATGCAAATCTTAATGCTATGATAATCATTAACACTATTTTTGTGTTGCCCTCTACCTCAAATATTAGCTCCCTCTCATAATATATATATATGAAAAGGTTGGAGTAGTTTCAATGGAGATTAGATTAGAGAGAGTCGTCTTAAATGGTTTGCTCACATTAAACATTGGTTGCCTAATGTCCCAATTAGGAGAGTAGATGCTTTAGATTTGACCTATGTTAAGAAATGCATAGGTAGACTTAAAAAGAGTGTTTTAAAGTATATAAAATGCCATTATTTTTTTAGAATTTGTGGGCTTCGAAAATTCTGCCACCTACCTCTTCGATGAAAAGAGTGTTTTAAAGTATCGATGTAATTTTCAGAAGGCAGATGAGATAGTAAATAAGACGCTACCCAGAGATTTCGTCCTCATTTTGCGAGGACATTGGATATGGTTCCAAGTTTACTATAGGCGCAAGCCCCTATAGTTAATTACCCTTCCCAGTGAGTGAGAGAGAACTTTCGACTGCTAGTAGATCGTTCAATGCATAGATCGAAGCAACATATAGAGTTTAATTTGAGACATGGAATTCACCATTTTAACTTA
This sequence comes from Cymbidium sinense, assembly GCA_021442155.1. Classification (NCBI taxonomy): domain Eukaryota; kingdom Viridiplantae; phylum Streptophyta; class Magnoliopsida; order Asparagales; family Orchidaceae; genus Cymbidium; species Cymbidium sinense. The sequence continues at coordinate 5,806,452 of CM038232.1, forward strand.
AACCGATGGTTGGGGAATGACGTGCCCAATCTAGATCCCATGTTTCCGTCATCTCGGGCAGTCGTGGTCCCTAGTCTACTTAGTCAAAGGAGGTAGTCGGCCCAACCTGATAGAAGGATCCTCATCAGCAACACATGGGTTACGTTGTCCAAGAAATGCTTGTATAATTGGGTGGTGTTTGTCTAAGGAGACAATCTTAAGTCCACCTTAGCTGACAGAGGGCTATTTGTCCTATCAAGTATACCTTATGATTCACAACTCAAAGGGCCGAGCCATTGGGGAGCATACATGCTATGGTCGTGATCGTAATATAATGGAGTCGGATTGGCCAAACCACCCGATCAGAGGACTCTGGTCATAACTGCTTCATTTGTGGAGCCTACTGGCAAACCCACACAGTTCAGAGGACACGCCACATCCATCGGCAATAGATTGAGAGTGAACATAGCGTAACATTTGATTTGACATTGGCCCTTTGTGAGCGAGTTTTCTTAGTTTGTAACCCACAAATAGTTAAGGTGGGTAGATTACATTTTGCTTTAAGTTTTAATGATAGAATTTCATTTAAGCAGTTTTTAGATTGCTACTTAATTTGATTTGGAAAATTGATTATATTAGATTTGAAAATTTTAATTAATTTGAGTATGTCATTTTAGATCCTGTCAACTCTATTTAGCTGCTAACAGAGGATTAGATCTACTTTTGAAACTCTTATTATATATTTTTAGGTTTTGTTAACCTGAACCTAGTCCTAAGACTAAACTGGGAAGCAACCCACGCAATATCCTCAGACACTCAAATTTAAGCATTCAGCATAGTGTCGGGGCCCATGCAGGTGTATAGTAATTTTAGGTAATTTTATGTTTGAATAATTTGAATATGTTTAAAAACTTTAGATTTTGTCAACTCTGTTTAGCTACTAACAGAGGATTAGATCTACTTTTGAAATGCTTATTATAGGTTTTTTAGGTTTTGTTAACCCGGACCAAGTCCTGAGACTAAACCGGGAAGCAACCCGCGCAACATCCTCAGACACTCGAATTTAAGCATTCAATAAAGTGTCGGGGCACATGCGAGTATTTATAGCTTAGCTAATTTCATCTAATTAATGAAATCATTGATTTTTAAAATCATAATTAGAATGAAATTCCTTAGTTTTTGATCAGAGAGGGCCCTATGATTTTTGTAGATTTTGATTTAGTATCGTCTTCTCTTTTTGTAGATTTTGATTTAGTATCACCTTCTGTCTGCTTGTACGAATAGTTGTAGATCCAGTGGCGAAGAAGGCATTTTGAAACTAGAAGATTTACTCTTAAAGGTAATTCTCATTTTTCTCCCTCTCTTATTCAAATTTGATTTTTTTTTCTCTTTTATTTAAATTTGATTTCCTCCTGTTTTATTCAAATTTGAATTTTCCCATCTTTTATTTAAATTTTATTTCCCCCTCTTTTATTCAAATTTGATTTCCCCCTGTTATTCAAATTTAATTTTTTTTCTCTTTTATTCAAATTTGATTTCCCCATCTTTTTCTAAGTCTAGAAATTAGATAAGATTTTGGCAGCCTCCCGGCATCATCCCAACATAGGGAGCTGCATCGGCGATATTTTGTCCTACTCAGTATGCCCTACTGAGCGTAGCGAGTGGTCTCTTATGACACCACAACCTACTCTTTTTTTTTATCCCGTTGCGCCATATTGAGCACAATGAGATCTTCAAATCTGCAAGAATACATACAATGTAATATATAGTTATCACCTCTTTTTTTTTAAGTCTGGAGATTAGACAAAATTTTGGCAACATTTCCCCTAGGGGAAGCGACATCTAACAACTAGTTTGGCTTATTCGATACGCCCTACTGAGCGTAATGAGCGGTGTCTTGCGACACCACAGCCTGCCTTTTCATCCCATCGCTCCCTGCTGAGCACAACGAGGTCTTCAAACCTACAAAGAAACACAAGCATGCATATATGTATTCACATTCAAAAATCTCACATGATCTGAAGAATGTTTCAGTGTGCTACAAGGCTCGACAAAGGAACGGGGTTGGGTATGTGATTGAGAATGTAATGTAAGGGATGCGATGCCAAAAATTGAAAAAAGAATTCGCCTACTGATGATTTTCTTCCCCGATTTGTGACGCAAGTGGGGACAATAAACGAGGGATGACGGAAAATTGGAAGAATTACCATGATGATTTTCTTCCCTAATTTGAGGCGTCGTAGAGAGGAAAGGATTGTTGGGAGACACACCGGGCTGGCGCAGAACGGTCAAATTTGGGTCGGATTATGCGAACGCCGGTTTTACGCTTGAAGGATGGACAGTCAAGGGAAGGGTCGAACACCGCCACGGCCGGGTCACGACGATCGCAGGGTCGCGGGTCAGGGTTGCGGCAGGTCTCGCCGCTCAGTGCGAGATCGGGTCACATGTGAAACGTCGCGTGAACGTAGCGTGAAGCGACGCTGAACGATGGCGGCAGGGAACGGACGCACCGGTGGGGTCGGACGCGCGAGTGGGCCGCGCGCGTGGGATCTGACGCAGTCGGGGCTTCTACTGCAGGATGGATGCCACCCGGCGGGCCAGATTGGTTGCGGAATAGTGAAATAGCACTATGGATTGGGAACACGGGCCTGACGCTTAATGAGGTGGATGGTGGATTTGATTTCATGGCTGGGTTTGGTCAGGGTGAGAGATGCAGGTCGAGGCAGATAATGCGAGTGTCCACTGGAAAAAGGAAAAGATCAAATTTTGGAATAAGAGGGGAGCCAAATTACGCGGACGAGAGAGGGCTTTGGAGAGAGAAATGGAAATTGGAGAGGAATTTTCAATAAAATGAATGAGAGAGTGGGAGGAATGAGGAGGATGTTGAGGAAAATGGGGAGTGGTTTTTTTCTTTTTTTTAAATTTTAAATTAAAGTAGTTTTTTTAAGAAAATTGGGGGAAAGGTTGTTGCTTGAGGGCAATTTGAAATTTTTAAATTAATTTTAAATTAATTTAAATAATTTTAATATGGTTTCACGTCGATAAATGTACATAGTCAATATATATCAATTAAAGGTAATTTCATTATTCAACGAATCGGTCCGCTTTTGACATCGGAGGCCATTTGATTCGAGTCGACGCTAAATTGAGTCAATTTTAGCTCGAAATGTGCGTCGCCATTTTCGCTCGCTCGATTTTTGTGCAGACTTATTTGAATTGAGTGCGAACAGTCTTATTTGATAGATTTTTGCATTTCAAAGCCAATAGCATGATCAATTTCATGAACGGAGGTCGTTTAATTTTCACCGGTGCCTCCTGAGCTCGATATATGTGCAAACATGTTCATAACTCGAGCACTTAATCGATTGATCATTAGATTTTTGCAATATCTATATTCTAATCAATTTCAACATTCTGGACGTGATGGTGAAATCCGTTCATCGATCGGAGGTCATTTTGACCATTTTGGGTGATGTCTACTGCATTTTGAACCCCGATTTGCGAACTGTCGCTTCCGAAGTCCATCGAATTTAACTTGTGGGCTTGTTTTGATATATGACATATGTGGAGGTCAACAGAATTAAATGAGAATATGATATTTAATAGGACCCAATGGAGAGGAAGGATTCATATCCACATAGTGGGATAAAGGCTTGTTGTTGTAAAGTGAATATTGAGGTTGATAATCTTAAATTTTTCTATAGTTTGCTTCATATTAGACTTCTTTATTCATTTTGTAAAAGTTAAATAATTATTTTAATTACAAAACAAAACCTATAGGGCAATCAAGTAAGAAAAGACAAAGAGGGTAAGCCTTTTTTCTTTTTTTCTATTTTAACATATCATATAATATGAGGGATTTAAAAGAATATCTAGTATATAAAAATACTACTTTTTCCTCTTGTCACAATATTTGCTTCTATGTTTTGTGAAGAAGTCAAAGTTCTTTGGTGAAGTATCATCATCAAATCTAGTAAATGAATTAACAAAAACAAACTTGTCTTGATCATTAATAGAATCATATAAAAGATTTACTTGAATATGTGTTTTACACAATTAATTTGATTAGAAAGAGTGATAAGATAGATCCCTTGAATTTCCTAAAGAAGTGAGGGAGGTGGGAGAATAACTTTAGGAGTGAAGTTATCAATAAGAGATACACCATCGGTGATAGAGGCTTATCACCAACCTTAGCAACTTGGATCATATTTTGATGTTGCAACCCTTATAACTTTAGACAAGAAAAATTGTCATTATGAGATTGAACTCTTCATCTCTATAATGATAATCAAATAACAATCAATATGGAAGAATATTTAATAATAGTGTTATTTCATTGTTGATATTATGATATATTTTATACAAACTTGAATCCTATGCCCAAGCAAGATAATGATAACAAAAGTTGCTATCCACTAAAAAGTTAGTTTTTATCAAAGATCTTTCAATTGAGAATAAATTCAAAAGACATTTAAGAACCTTTCAAAAATTCCATTTTTTTTACTATACTCAAATAATTAAGAGTCTAAAAATAGAAGTAATAGGTGAATTTACATGGAAATGATTACCAGCTAATGGTCCTGCTGAGAATAGAAGAGATTTGTCAAGCTAAATATAATAGATATTCATGAAAAAATAATAAAATCATTGTCAAAATCATAAAATAGAACCAAGAAATTAGCATTTTATTAGGTTCACAATGACACAATATATATATTGTTTAGGGATCTATTGATTAAAAATTGTTGGAGAAACATATCAGTTTTTTTTTTCTTTCTACAAAAAAAAGGAGTGGAAATTTAACATATGTGAGATGTAATCCTAAAATTTTAATAATATTTTAAGAATATTTATCAATGAATCATCATTTTTTTTAGCATCAATTTCTGACTAAAAGTTTTTAAGGGTTCATTATTTTTTTCTTAAATAGATTAAATTATATATATGAACACACTTTAGGTGCCAATGTAGTTACGACTATAATCAAGCTGAGTCAAGCTGTGTATATCATGAATTGGACTTGATTCAGTCATTTTATAAGTTGTTCATACTGAAGCTTGAGCTAGCTGAACTATCAAATGAATGTTCATACTTGACTTGTTTAAAATTTTCACTAATCATACTTGGCTTATTTACATTAATTGAATTACTTCAACGGGTTAATAAATAAGGAAAATCCAAATGAGTACTTTTCTTTTTATATTTAGTTATAAATAAATAATTTTATGAATTTAACAAATAAAAATTTAATAAATTTAGAATTAATATATAATTTCTTTAGTCAAATTAAATAAAATATTATATGAACTGTGACCAAACTTTCTTATAATCATTTAATGTAAATAAATACTAACAAATCAATTTATTGAAATAAATAAACAAGAAAAAATTGCATTAAATATATACATATTCTTTAATGGCAAATAAATTAATTTGAAAAACTCAAAATGCTCAAACAAATTACAAACTAGGTATTTATATTGTTTGATGACTTTATTAAATTTGGTATTCAACTTTTGTTTAGACTTTTGTTTTTTTTAATGTAGACAAACTTGATAGCTTGATGAGATTTCAGTACAAGAATTTATTTTTAAAATAAATGACAAAAAAAAATTTAAAAGAGAAGTAAATTAATGTGTACTAATTCCTCATGCAATTTCTCATCCCTCAGATCAAAGTTTAATTTTCATCTTGCATATGGTGGATAATGATGGCCTGATGAGTTAATTAATAAGTTTGTTAATAAAAGATATTAATGAAATAAACACTAGTAATATTAATTTATAATAGATACCCTTAAATATATAATTAAAAATATTTTATTCAATCCTATTTTATTTAAATAATATAAACAAGTTACTCATTGAACTAGTAAAAAATGAGTTTATTCATGATCATAAATAAACGAAGTTAAATCATATTTAAATTTGGTTCATTTAAAATTTAATATTTATTAAAAAACTTTCAAATTTGTTTATTATTAATTTGAACAAATTTAAATGAGTATTAATCGAGGAGATTTTAAATTGTTCATTTAATATTTGGGTTTATCATGGAAGCTTTAGCTATTTATCATAATTTTAAAAGTTTCAGAAATTATTATATTCAAATTATGTTTAAATAGTTTTAAATTGTTTAAGTCTTCCAAAATGATAAAACAAATGTTGAAAATATAAATTTATTCATACTATTCTTAAGAATTTAGTATAATTATTATTTAAATAAAGTTTGTATGGTTTATGCTTACTTCCATTGTGAGCAAGGATGATATTTTGAAACATATGTCTCATTTGAATATGTTAATAAGATAAATAATTTGTAAGAATCATATAAAATTCAAATATCATGTAAAATCAGTGGTCATCGAGGAGAGCCACTCCATGGAAGACTCAGATTATTATCCATATCTATAATAATAATAATAATAATAATAATAATAATAATAATAATAATAATAATAATAATAATAAGAAAGATTTACATCCATATCACACAATTTATATATCTTTATATATCTAACACCTAAAGTTAAATATTTACTTATCTAACACTTTATTGTGCTTAAAAGGGTGCGTTTCACTTCTAAAAAAGTGTGTGGTGATGATATTTTTGTGAAAATCCAATCCTAAAATATGAAGAAAAAATGATAACATATTAGTAAATTATATACATTGATAATTTTGTATGCATTTTGACACACACACACACACACACACACACACACACACACACACCCACCAAAGCGAGAGCAAGAAGGCTAAATGGGTTGGGATGAGTCATTCCTTAGGCGTAAGAAAGAATAGTTCAACGAAGTGATTGAGAAAGAAGTACTGATTATCATGATGCTTGAGTACTTGGATACTATACAGAGCTAAAGAAAATTCAAAACTATTAGATGCAAAATAGATTGTTAATATCAACTTAGCACCCAGGCCCCCAACTCAAATAGTTGGGCTTTCAGAAGGCCACTTTCCCTTTCCTTTTCCCTGCCCAACCCTATAGTGACCTAATCTCGACCCTACCCCGAGCATGGTGAAACCCACTACCACTTCTCCCTTTTTTTTAGGGTTTATCTCATTATTTATTGAGATAATTTTTGTAACCCTAATATGTTAAGTTATTTTTATTTATGTTTAGTAAGTTCTTAAGTGTAGATAATTAGTTTAAATGTGTGATTAGTTAGTTTAGATGCTAGATTTATAAGGTTGGATGCTATATTTGATATTTTTGTGGAAAAATAAATTTTTGAAGAAATCATGAATTTTTTTATGTCATTGAAAAAAGGTTCTAATTGTTAAAGTTTCTAATTGTTTTAAAGTCTATTTTGAATCATCCAAAATCAAGAAATTATCATTGAAAAGAATTTTAAAAATGAAAGAGAAAATTGTTTATTTCACGATTAATGTTTCTTAGTTTAGCATTTATAGTTTCAAGTGTTTTTCATTCAGTCATTTTTTTATAATACCTTGTCTTGTTTGGTTATGTGAATGTAAAGATTACTTCAGACTATAGAGAGAGCTTGTATATGTATTTAAAAAGTGTGTTTATCTGGTGTTACAACACTTTCCAATGATCTAATCCTTTTTATAGAAGATTAACTATGCAATTTTGATTATGTTTGTATTCCACTATAATGAAAAATATTAATTTTTTGGGGAATTGTTTACTTTGTTGAGAAGAATAGGCGAAATCATGGATGGATATAAGGAATGAAGAAGACTAACTTATCCTTTATTGCGACTAACTTATCCTTTATTTTTCTCAAGTTCATGAACTATGGAAGGGTAAATGCATAATTTAAGACCATGCTTTGGTTCTCTTTTGCTAATCATATCAGTTAGCGTGCTTCTATTATTTTATATTGTTTAAATCTTACCTAAAACCTTTAATATCATCATTATCATCATCATCATCACTAGTATTAAGCGAAAATTGTAGCCAATGATGTTGTGTGTAAGATTCCTAGTTGGAATATAATATATCTAAAGCAAATTTTATTGTATGTTTATAGCTAACTTTAAAGTAATTTTTTGTGTATAAAGTAATTTTTTGATGTGTCACATGTAGGCAACTCATTCCATGTATTTCTTATGAATTTATTTGATTTGAGCAGGTGTGATATTCAACTAGCGGTCCAATACAATATATTAAGATTCAAAATGAGTTTGGATACAATTTGTTTAGTTTTATATTATGTTTAACTCCGAGGTGAGGAATTTTTCCTATGTACATGGGTGGAAAAAATTGTCTTATACTAGTTTCACATTAGTCCGATCTTCAAAGCCTCTGAATCAAATCATGAGATCATTAAAATTGATCCTACACATTTTAGTGTTAATCTCATATGTTGATTGGTGCCGGGTTCATTGCTTCTCCAGGAACTGACGATGAAGTGTGTGAGTTCATTATTAATGTTGCAATCATACAACCTTTGATTATATATGTTGAGATTGAGTTGATACAAACAGAGGAAAGAGAAGTTCATCATTTCACTGGAGGTCAAGTTCCTCCAATTGAAACCCAAGTGACCTTTCACATGAAACTTATCAAACCGAACACAATCAACAATTTCATAGTATGTATAATGAAGTCACAATATCATTTATTTTTATGGTTTTAATGTTTATTTATATCTTATACTCTATGTCATAATTAGCAATACTATTGAAAGAGATGTTACTATTCAATCTACTCATGTTCAACATATTGCCTCAACTTTTGCTGGTAGGGGTGAATATCATGGTGAACCTGTTGTACCATTACCTACTGAAGATGATCGCTATGAAATAAAGCCCAATGCAATGAGTACTAACACAACTGATAGTGAAAGTGACATTGGAGAAGATCAATGTCTACACTTTGGGAGCAGCTATTTGCTAAGAGATTATTCTTGTAGAACAAATATGGCTAAAGAACACATATTTAGCAATATCGATTATATTAGGCTTGCAGTGACAAGATAATAATGGGATGGACAAATGAATTTTGGTGGCCTCTCAAATGATTTTGTCTTTGTGTAAGAGAATTATATTACATGTGAGTTAATTGAGGGGATGTGTTTTATGATAAAAAATAGCTTAAATACACTATTAAGGGTTGGTCTATTACAAATAATGTTGAGTATGTTACATATGCCTCCGACAAGGTGAAGTTTACTATGCTATGCATACATCACGATCATCCCAATAGTCCTTGCATGTGGTGTCCTCATGCCTGCTCAAGCAAGATGCTAGGTGGTGCTTAGAGGATATCTAGTACGGGGAGCCGACGATTAATCAGTACATGAGATGGTATTAGTCTTGGCTTCACTCTACATGCTGAAGGAACCAACAATTCCCCCGGACACTTATTACCCTTGGGCACCTGGAGAGCGAATAATGGTAAGCCCATATTTGATATAAGAATTATTGTTTTGTATAGTGATCCTATCCTAACTAAGTTTCTTTCAATGCAGAGTAAGCACATCTTGAATACTAAGGATGTAATCCAACATTATTTTGGGAAAGATGATGATACAAAATTTCAGCAATCCATCAACCAGTATGAGGAGTTGTACCGAGAGATATGGAGGAATATGAATATCTCTAATAGTAGGTACAAGAACAATGACATTCCAAGTACTTCATCGTCAGTGCAGCCAGATGGACCTGTGATGGATGTTGGTCCATCCTCTAGACTAGTGGTCGGGCCCTTTATATATACATTCACATAGCCACCATAGTATTCATACTAGGAAGCTATGTGTACACAATGGTGGGTCTTCGAATAGTGCACTATCTTGAAAGATAGAAAGCACTATCCCACAATGGTCCTAATCACTTTAATAAGGACTCTTGAGGCATGGTGGGTCTTCGAATATACTAGAGATTTTTCTCCTACTTTATATGGATGAATAAAGTAGGGTTTATTTAAATTGGGCTCTAAAGTTCCTTATATGGGCAAGCCCCCATAGTTAATTTCATCATAAGGAATGTGAGTTCCTTAAGAATACTCTTGATTAAATTAAATAATTATTATCTCCAAAGATTTCAAAGATAGGACTATCAATAAATTAGCTATATTTTAGAAATCAAGTGGGATGGATCAAAAGGAGAGCCTTATTCTCGAAGCCAAAAGGAGATGAGTAGGGGATTCTCATGATATTAGGAAACCTAGTGAGCATCCCAAACAATCCTATGGTTGGGCTTTATATATTTGAAATTGATGGGAGTTATATATTTGAATTGAAATTTTATTTGAAAGCTAGGACTTATAATCCCACAATACAAGTTGGTGAAAATAGCTAAGAGGTGAGGATTTATGCTGAAGGGAAACAACAATCTCAGATCCTAAATCTAGGGAGCTTTGGCGAGAGCTAAAGAATGTCCTAAATCTAAGGAAAAAAATGAGTATATTATTTACCTCCATAAGAGATGATAAACCACCTGATTGTTGGACATATAATCCCCTAAAGTGAACGCCAGCTAACTCCTCATACATTTTAAATCATGTGGTCAAGTCATATATTTTGCAAGATGGTTTGGTTATTATTATTTAGAAAGAAAACTAAAGTCCTTAAACCCACTCCTTAAGAAACTAGAGCATGAGTGGTATGAATATTTACTTAGTCTAATGCAAATCTTCTCATTTTTTAATTCATTTTTAACACTTCAATTTGACCAAGGCTATGGGATTTTATATACCTAAATGTATGATGAAATAGGGTTATTGGCTAAATTAGAGAGAAGGAGGTATTTTTCGCCTATCGCGCAAGGATGAAAACTCTCACTTAGCAAGAATGAAAACAAGATGATATGTATGATATTAAGCATACAACATCCAACAAGAGGGTTCTAAATCTTTTAATAATCTTGATTTAATGCCTAGGCTTTAAGTGAGATTATGAGTTATTTAGAAGATTATTTATGAGTTATAGTTGGGGTAAAAATTTTATTTTTCCTTAAGAGCCTAAATGGATCGAGGCCGTTAATGGAGAGGCATGTAATTTCCAATACACAAGCTAAACATAACATTAAACATTTATAAGCTCAACATGAAAGAATAATATGAATCGGTACCATATAACTGAAAAGAAAATGGGTAGATGTGCTCTACCCTTATACAACATGGTATATGAAAGAATAATTACAAATTATATATGATAAGTGTTGTGGGTCTTCAAGTCTTCATGCTTCCTCCATTTCTTCATTTGGTTAACTCCATTTGTTTTAGTAGGCTTTTAGGCATCACATGGCACCCCAAGATTAAACCTTCTAGGCAATGTTTATCCCTATCCCCCATAACACTTAACAAAATTCCCAATGCACAATTACATTAAAAGAATGGAAAAGTAAATCTAACTACACATGCAAAATAAGTGTTAGTTAAGCATACCATACAACCCAAGCAGTTATATGAATAATTTTGACTTAGCACCCTGCACATGGGTAACCAAGTCCACCTGTCCTAATTTAAATTATGGTTAGGGGTTAAGAAACCTGTAAAAGAGAGCATTAATATTTATTTTAAGTGACTCTTAAGCACAATCTCCTGTAGAAAATTTGGTAAGGTTAATCACAGCCTACCATCCAGTCTACGAAGAATACACCATAACATCCAATCTACAATAATACATCATAAAAGAAACGTACATCTAACTATGCACCGCCATAAAATAAAGATAGAAGTGGTGACTTAATCTACTGTGGTGTATTAAGGCTTGTGTGGTATGTTATAACTAGACTTTAGACTTATCATTCTCTAAGTGTGAAGGGCATTTAATTATAATGGTTTGTTTCACTTTAAGTGGGTTAATTGATTTATAAATTTTACTTAATATTTTTTTTTTGCTTCATTTAACCTACACTTAACATCTAAGTGTTATAAAGAGAAGAAAAGAGTGGATCACTCTCTTTCATCCCTACCTTAAGCCATATTTAAAGAAAATTAATTAATCAATTCTATTTAATGAATGACTTATTACATATTTTAAATTAATCCAAAGTTTAGGTTTACTTTAAATAGACTCATTCAATAAGAAAGACATCTTAAGATTATTTGGGATGAACTACTATCACATAACACATTTTTGTTTATTTCTTTCCATCATATATAGCATGCATACGATTAAGTCCTAAACATACCTATACATGCAATTTGTATCTTAACACTTAAATGATGAATGTAAACAAATCTATTTGGAATTGATGTTCCATTTGGTTGAATTATTTTGTCATATTAATTTAAATCTCTATCTAAATTCTTATGCAAAAGCATAAGGAAAGAACTTTAAATCATATGACTAACCAACCCAATCATTTGAATAAAAATATGAATGCATGTCTTTTAAAAGAAAATTATGATTTCATTCATTAGCTAAATACACATTCAAATATATAAAAGTTTGAAGCAAGTACATCACCATTGTTTACCCAAGAGAATGAGGTAGGAATCTCTTTAGGGCTACTTAAAGCAATGCATCTTTGGGATGTTCGATTAATATACTCGCTATGCTTAAATACATATGGATGTATAATCAACTATGAGAATAGGAAAACCATGCAAAAATTGTATTTTGATTTGTTTGATTTATTTGTGTAAATGAATTAAAGTTCTATCTAAATTCTAATGTTTGAATGCATAAGAATGTAATCAAGTAGGTATGCCACCATTATTTCACACCAAGGTAGTTAGGTAGGAATCTCCTTAGGGCTACTTAAAGTCGTGCTTCCCTAGAATGTCCTGATTAATATGCCCACTAACATTCTTACTTATGCAAATCAACACATGAATGTAAGAAAAAAACTTTACTTTATACACTAAGTTTATATTCAAATGCATTTCTGATGTATATATAGCTAAAGCCACAATATATATGTTATTTATTTATTAATAAACTTTTGAAAGTAAATTTGTAATTTAATAGTGATAATAGCCACACATATTTCTAATTAAGTGAACACATATAAATTGACATAAAGTAAATCATTTTTATTTGATTAATTTGAAATAAATAAATGCATGATTGAAAGGAAATAAAGCAACACAAGCATGTGTTTTCATTCAATCCAACTAAGTCCTAAGGACAATTGTATTTAAACAAACTCATTTAAAATAAACCAAAGTTTCTTAAAGCCATTTATGATTTCATGTTTGATTGGATTTAAGAGATGTGAAAGAGGTTTGCTAATCTTAATCCCATTCCCATGAGTGAGTTAATTTGATTTAATGAAAAGCAATTAGGTTGATTTTATGGCTTGATTAAGTTGAGGTATGAATTAAATCAATTAATTAACCCTTGCCTATATCACCTTAAGTTAATTAACTAATTAATGATAAGCCAACATGACATGAAACCACATGAAAAGTGAATTAGCAATGCTCTTAAGGAATGAAAGTGGCCTAATGTGATTAGCTCATGATTAGTAGTTAATTAAACTTAAGGAGCTCACTTAATTACTCTTTTGGTTTTCTCACACATGTGAGCTAACCATAATTTTGTTAGCTCTCTTTGGGTTATTGAACACCCAAGGAGCTACCCAAGGTTGATTAAAGTTATGATTGAATTGGATTTTAAATTAATTTAGTTAAGCCTTTGGTTGGTTAATTAAATCCTTTGATTATATCTTTTAATTAGAATGATGAAATTAACTTAGGGCAAAGAGATTAAGGAAAAGGCCTCAATCCCAATCCCTAAGTCATTTCAAACATCCAATGAGCCTCTAAAATTTTTAGATATCCATTCCCTTTTAATTAATTAATTAAGTGGCTAATTTATTATTTAAGCATTAATTAATTTGAAACAAATGAAGAGGCTTAATGAAATGGTTATAAGGAATGAACCCAAACTAGTTCCCAAAGACTTCTCATTATTAACAAAGGATTATAATTTTAATTAATTAATTAAACCAATGTTCATTTGCTTAATTATCATTAAGGTAGGAGAGCAATTAAGGCTAAATTTATTGATTTTCTTGATTAACTTTCCAATAAATCCTAAGAAAATTAGAGAGGCGCGGTCTTCCCTAAACATTTGGATGTTTGAGACTAATTGGATAATTAATCAAAGAGAAATTAAGCTAATTAAGTTTTAAATAAACCTTAATTAAATAAAATTACTATTCAAAATTTATTAATAATAATTTTCTTAAACTCCTCTGAAATATCTTTAAAATTAGCCTTCATTTATATTTTTTGAATTTTCTAGGATTAGTTATGATTTTAGAAAGTTTGAGCCTTAAAATTAGTTAAAATAACCCTATTTGAGCCTTAATCCCATTACCACATGCCTGCGACGCGCATGCTTTCTATGTAACGTGATGGGATTGAGTATTTAAGTTGTCAAATTGGGAGGTAATTTAGATTGGACATGCATTCGTGGATCTTCCGATGTGAGATACATGATTAGATCCCCTGGGGTAAGGGGAAATAGAGGTTGATCTAGTGTGATATAATCAGAGTTGTTCATTCCAATCATGCGGAATGGATGTCTCATGATCTATCTCCTACGAGCGATAAATGATAGAGCCTGTCCACCATGGATAGATCGATCCAATCTCACCTGAGCTCGGATCCACTCCAAACTCGTGCGAAGGATCCACACGGATCAAATTGTTAGGATGGGTTAAAATGCAACTTCTCTTTGAAAAGGACCAACCAATTTCCATACAAAGCTCGAGAAATTATCTCATGGATCTTGTTATCGGTGGTTCTAATGATTGAGGAAGCTTCATTTGGTGAAAATGAAGCCTATGGCTACAAGCTTAGAAGTAGATTGCTCAAGGCCAATCCACTCATGTAGAGCTTGACTGATCGAGCTTGGTCTCGATAGCTTGGAAGCTTGGGAAATGACTTGATTGGCTTAGATTTGGTGTGGTGAAGGTGGGTGTAAGTTTAGTTTGGTTGAGTGGAGAGGAAATGGAACTTGGATTGACCCCTATTTTGGTTGCACGGAGAAGAAAATTCAAGCTCGAGAGGCTTTGGAAAGGTTTAAAATGCTATGAGGGATTTTGTTTCTCACTCACTCATGGGAGTGCAGAATAATGTCGATTTCGCTCAAATTGAGGAGTATACCCCAAATTAAGTGTGATGATGGACGGATCCATCCCTAAAATTTCAGATTTGCCATTGTTGAGGCATTGAAGGTCACCACGTGGCTTGCTAGGAGTGGACGAGGCTATGGGAGCTCAAGGAAAGATATGGAAAGGATTGGGTTGGGTCCTTTGGGTGCTGGCTTGAGAGGGGAGGAGGTGAACTCCCTTGGTCCATGGCTGATCCTATATATACTAGGGTGGGCTAGGAAGCTTAGGTGCACCTCATTTGGCACTTGGATGACTTCTTTGGTGATAAGAGAGTGGACCTTGCCTCATATGGTAAGAATCCAATGCAAATGAGCTTTCCCAATGGTTAATCCCCTTGGATTGGGTCCCACTTGGATTTAAGTTTGGGAATGATCTAGGTTAGTTTGGGCTAGGTTTGGCCTCCTAGATCCCATGGGTTGATTTAGAGTGGTTTGGCTTCATATGGTCAAGTGGGTTCATTTGGGTTCAAGTTGGGTTGGACCAATAGATCAAATTGGGTCAAACCAAGGCTTTTAGTTCAAATGATGTTTTGAAGAGTTTTGGATTATGTGGTTTTGATTAATTTGGATTAGGTTTGATTTTGGCTCATTTGGATTCAAATAGATCAAATAGGCTAAGTTGACCAATTTGACCTATTTGACCAAAAAGTGTTGGTGGTCTTCTTGGCCGGGTCTATTGGCGTGGGGGCATGCTGCTCAATTCATAGACTCGATTGGTTACGGTTCATCAACTTCCCATGGCGAATCACCCAAGCACCGAACCACAAGCGTGATGGAGTACTTGGAGGCTTATGCGCCGGTTTGATCTTATAAGGCATGTGAGGTTGGGAAGAAGGTGGTGAGTTTGGACTATGTTGGGCGGAAGGAAGAGATGGCGCCTAGTAATTGTGGGTGGAAGAAGCGCTCGTCAAGCCGTGGAGAAGGAAGATGAGGCTACTGAGGTAATTTTAACTCAAAAAATAGTATTTTTTAAATCACGTAAATTATGAATATAAATTTGATTTAAGTGATTGAAAGGCTTTATTTTTTAGCTATTAATTATAGCTCGAAAACACGAAGGCCTTGTTCGGGATCAATTTTTCTATTTTCTATCTTTATTTTTAAGAAATATAAAAATATATATATAATAAATTTGTTTATCTATTTTATTATTTTTGTTTTTCTATTTTTAAACAAATTTATTTTTTATTTTCAAAAATACTAAAAATATGTAAAATTTGTTTTCTTTACTTTTAAAACACCAGATCATACTATTCAGATATTTAAAGATTTGAATTTAATTTTTTATTTTTTTAAATTATATTATATAATATTATTCTTTTTAGTTAATTTAATCTAATATGATTTATCTTGAGTGTAGGAAAATAGTAGATTAATTTTAATATATCATGTGTGTTTATATATATGATATAAACTTGAATTTAAATATTAACTTTTGATTGATTCTAATAAAATTTAACTTGATTATATAATAATAGTAATTTAATTCTTTTCATCAATATTTACTATTTAAAATATATTTATATCTTTACATAAATTTTATCTATCTCATAGAATTTAAATATAATAGATATTTTATATTTTATGTTTATGCATCAACTACTATAATTGAGTATCTTTTTTTGTATTTTCAATATTCAAAATGGTTTATCTTGCAAGCAAACTTTTTTTTATCTAGATGATGATCAAAATAATATTACTCAAATTTCATAATGTCGAATTTGTAGCTTGTCAATTTTATTATGTGCAATTGAATGAACTATGAAATTCTTGTTTGATAGATTTTTATATTTCAATTTTATAAGTGATTCTTTTAAACGAGTGCTATTTGGGTTATTTCGATGAGGATTTAAATCTAATTTGTAACATCACTTTATTGATCATCATCGATATTGCATTTGATTCGATTTGAATAATATATATAAGTAAACATCCATCATCATCATTTGTATGCTCAAATATTATTTTGCTTTATGTTAAAATAAGAAAACATCAAACATATTTTTATTTTATTTTAAAATTTTAAAAATAAAAAATAAAAAGTGGTACAAGCTACCCTTAGAGCAATAATTAATTCATTAAAATTTTTTAATAAATAATAACTAAACATATTTTTTTTATTTTTTTAAAACAAAAAATTCATAAAAGTAAGAAACTTATTTTTATTTTCACATAAAATAAAGAGAAAATAAAAACAAAAAAACTGAAGGCAAAAAATAAAGATAAAAAAAAAAATAGAAAGTGATCCAAAACAGCCCATAATAGTTAATAAATAATAAAATTATATTACTTATGCTCATGCTCTCAAAAAATATTTAAAAAAATAAAAACTGACATTATAATTATTGAATATTAATAAAATCATTTAAAAAAACAATAAAAAAGCTTTAGTTTCATTTCTTGGAAATAAGAATTAAAATTTTTAAAATCATAAGTAAATCTTGAAGAAAATAATTAAAGCACTTTAAATATTTATTTTAATTATATTCTATTAAAGGAGAATGAACGAGAAGATTTTCATTTTAAATTCATATTCATAAACATAATAAAATATTTTAGTTATGAGACTAAAAGGTAAATTTCTCTCTCTCTCTCTCTCTCTCTCTCTATATATATATATATATATATATATATATATATATATATATATATATATATATATAATATCACTAATTTGATCATCTTATTATATGATAACTCATTGCATATAGTAATCATATCTAATCCTTAATGGTTCTTAAAAAATTTTAAGCAAAAAAGATCCTGATCATCTATCTTTTATTTTTATTTTTATGTTATTTTTTTAAAACATTTTGTTAAGAAAATATTAGAGTGTTTTTTATGTATTTTATTTTTATTTTAAAATAAATAACATGCTCAAAACATCTAAAAGATGTTTTGAGGTTTTTTAAAATAATAA
The DNA here is from genome assembly GCA_021442155.1 of Cymbidium sinense. Taxonomy (NCBI): domain Eukaryota; kingdom Viridiplantae; phylum Streptophyta; class Magnoliopsida; order Asparagales; family Orchidaceae; genus Cymbidium; species Cymbidium sinense. Next base: position 5,824,409 of record CM038232.1, read on the forward strand.
GTACAATTAAATTTGTTTTATTTTAAGCAAAATAAAATAAAATAAAATAAGAGACAAAAAATAAAAAATAAATTGATCCCAAATCCCTAAGGGCTTTGGGATCATTTTCTATTTTCTATTTTTTGATTCTATTTCCAATTTTTTGTTTTATTTTATTTTATTTTATGTGAAAATAAAAACATGTTTATATTTTTATTATTTTTATTTAAAAAATATTTAGTTATTATTTTAAATTTTTAATGGAAAAATTAAATAATGAAATTAATTATTACTCTAAGGGGTCACTTAGGATTACTTTGTGTTTTTATTTTTTAAAATTTTAAAATAAAATAAAATATGTTTGATATTTTCTTATTTTAACATAAAAAAAAAAATATTTGAGGACACAAATGACGATGATGGATGTTGACCTACATATTATATTGCTTAAATCAATCAAATTAAATGAAATCGGATGAGAAAGTAATGCACATAAATTAGATTTGAGTTATAAATAAAACAATCCAAATAATATTCGCTAAAAAATGAATCACTTAGAAAAACTTAAAATGTAAAATCTATCAAACAAGAATTTGCATAGTTCATTCAATGCACATAATAAAACCGACAAGTTACAAATGACATCTTGAGATTTGAGCAATATTATTTTGATCCGATACTACTTAAAAATATCTTATTGCATGATAAACTACATGATACATTTGAATCGTTAAAAATACAAAAGACACCTATTTGTAGGAGTCCATGCATATATATGAAATGTAAAATATCTACATATATATTTATATTTTATGTGAAAGATAAAATTTATGAAAAGATATAAATATATTTTAAATAATAATTATTGACAAAGTTAAATTAGTAAAATTAATCTATTATTATTATATATTCAAGATAAATCTTGTTAGATTAAATTAATTAAAATTAATAATATTATATAATATAATTTTAAAAAAATAAAAAAAATTCAAATATTTAAAAATTTGAAAAGTATGATCGGTTTTTAAAAATAAAGAAAATAGGTTTTACATATTTTTAGTATTTTAAAAATAAAAATAAATTTATTTAAAAATAGAAAAATAAAATAATAAAATAGATAAACAAACATATTTTATTTATTTTTTCTATTTTATTAAAATAAAAATAAAAAATAGAAAACAAAAAAATTTATTCCAATAAGTTTTGAATTAAGCTTTTGCATCCTTTCTACTTCTTGCTTGTATACTCATTATATTGTTGTCTAGTTTATCAAATTTACCTATATATAATCTTCACATTCTATCAATATTTTAATCCCTTAATAGACAATATGTTCACCATAATAGAGCATGTAATGGACTTTGCAATTCTTTGCTTAGGAAGGTTCGGGCCTCCCTAATATCCCTAGCTTTTAGAATAAAGGCCCAGGCCTTCAATGATAAGGTGATCCACTCAATGGACTTAGCAAATATGAGAAGCATCACCGAGTTTATCAAGGGAAAACGTATCATTGTAATTAGTTTTCTCAAATCAATTATCGATATTGAATGTCTGATATTAATGGTATGATTATTAGTATCATTATTAAAATTGTTAGAATACATCATGCATATAGATTTTCTTTATTTGGTGTTGGAGTATATGAAGATCATAATAGTTCATTATACTAAACAATTATGAAGCATACACTATGCACGGTAGTACTCCACATACACATAAAGCTTCATATACTTTATTCTTACTTTTCTTAAATTTGCACTTTAGGTGCGGAAGTTCTTGCACGATGATTTTTTGAATGAAATGATGGAACATAGTTGATTTATCAGCATGTGGTGTTTTATTAGGTTACTTACCCGTTTTTTGAGCTACTCCTACAGATGAGGAGAAGGAATCATGCTAAGCCTCTTGGCAACATTGCTCTCCTTTAGTAAATGATTTTCCTCCTCTACAATTATTCTATTAAATATATAAATGAATATCTCACATTCATTTTTTTAAAATATAGAGGTGGCTTATAACTAAGTTTATTAAAATCTACATCAAGAAAACAACACCTATGGAGAAGTATAGAATAGTTCCGACCATAGCTTCTTTCAAGCAATGAGTTCATCCTTAGTTGCTTTATTGCCTGAAAAATTCTATGACATTGAAAAATAAGAGGATTGTTCTAAAATATTCAAAAAGCTTTGAGTTTTGTAGGGATGGTATAATATTGGAAGATGAATCGTTAAAGGCTAATATAGTCATATTTGGTAATCGGCTTCAAGGGTGATGAGAAAATTTGAAAGTCTTTAAATCGCTTTCATTTCAAAATATTGTGATGGGCCATCTAGATAATATTGTTCCATTAATAGTTATACTTCATTGATTAATTAGAAATTCATATATAACTTAAAATACTATTAGAGCTAGAGTTATCAAAAAAAAGCTTATTTGTGTTTAGATAATTAGCTTAAGTTAAACTAGTTTTATAATTTAATGAGTGAAACATGGCCTTGTTGATCCTATTTGGTTTGATAATAGTTTGATTATGTTCCTACACATATGTAATTTGCATGTTTGAATGTGCACTTATACATATTTATGTATTCACATACTTTATAATCTTGTATATTATAGGTTTTTCATATATTTATATTATGTGTATACATGTGATAGACAATATAAAGATTTAATAACTTAGATTTGACTTACCAATAAATTTTATGTTTATCAACCATCTATGTTCAACTTAATAAGTTAATGAGGCAAACATGAACATAAAATTTAGCTTTCTTACACTCCTATGAGTGCATGAGTAAATGTTTATTCAATAACATTGAAAAATATGTCAAAAATTTATTTTATAGTTAAATTTGTGATAGTGTGCTTAAGAATTATTTTAGTCAAAAGAATAATCTTATCAACGATTTATGTACTATATAGAATGCATTCATCCGAGGATTTCACAAATGACAATAATTGGATACTCAAAGAGCATCAAACTTATTTACTTGAAGGCAATATGGTTGGCACATTTTCTTGATGGTGGATTTCAGCTCCAGCATAAAATTGATGGAGGAAGATATGAAGAAATGGAATAAATACATGAAAGAGTATGGTCATGAATATTATAGAAGATCGTGTTGAATCATTCAAATATATTATAATGATCAACTTTGTAAGGACATGGGTTATAATCTAAAAGAAAAAAGGGTTTTGTCTAAATGGTTCATGTCGTATGGACCTAATGATTATGTTGAGCTTAAATCAAAAGGAGTGATACATCTCTTTAAGTTTGTTGTAGGGAATAAAATAATATCGTTGGTTGTGTGACAACCCTCTTGATAAAATGATGAAGATTATTTGTTCTAGTAGATGGGAATAACATAATTTACTTTATAAAGGTATGTGTATTACTATTATATATATATATATATATATATATATATATATATATATATATATGATATATTATATATGTATATATGAGAGAGAGAGAGAGAGAGAGAGAGAGAGAAGAGAGATTATTTGAATTTATGCAAATCTCAATGCTATGATAATCATTAACACTATTTTGTGTTGCCCTACCTCAAATATTAGCTCCCTCTCATAATGTTTCCTTGAAAGAGGGCATAAATGTAGAATCAAGCAACAATTATAAAATAATAATATGATTTGCAATAATTTTATTAACTATTGCAATTTAGTGCTATAATAGCTCCTTTTTAATATAATAACTTTGTGCTCACTTACTAGTGTGTGTGCCATGCACATATGTTGCACATTTTTTGGTATGTAAAATTTTATAAGATGGTGGTGAGATTTGTGATGCTCTATCCTAGAGGCCAATAAGAGAAGTATAAAACTAAATGTTGCAGATGAAAAACTACTGTGGATAAGTTATTTTACACAAAAGACAAATGCAAGATAAATACAAACACACACAATATCATATATACATATATATATATATAAGATATATATATATATATATATATATATATATGAAAAGGAGTATTTTCAATGGAGATTAGATTAGAGAGAGTTAAATATGGTTTGCTCACATTAAACATTGGTTGCCTAATGTCCCAATTAGGAGTAGATGCTTTAGATTTGACCTATGTTAAGAAATGCATGGTAGACTTAAAAGTGTTGATTAGGAAGTATATAAAATGCCATTATTTTTTTATTAGAATTTGTGGGCTCAAAAATTACACCCACCTCTTCGATGAAAAGAGTGTTTTAAAGTATCGATGTAATTTTCGATGAGATAGTAGATAAGACACTACCAGATTTCATCCTCATTTTAGGACATTTAGATATGGAAGTTTAATAGCAAGCCCCTATAGTTAATTACCCTCCGGAGTGAGAGAGAACTTTCGATTAAGGCTAGTTTAGATCGTTCAATGCAGCATATGTAGAAACATATAGAGAGTTTTAATTTGAGACATGGAATTCACCATTTTAACTTAAACCGGATGGTTGGGGAATGAGTCTCCCATCTAGATCCCATGGTTCCATCTCGGGCATGTGGTCCCTAGTCTACTTAGTCAAGGAGGTACCCAACCGATAAGGATCTCATAAAGAACACATGGGTTACGTTGTCCAAGAAATGTATATTGGGTGGTGTTTGTCTAAGGAGACAATCTTAAGTCCACCTTAGTGAGGGCTATTTTGTCCTATCAAGTATACCTTATGATTCACAACTCAAAGGGCCGAGCCATTGGGGAGCATACATGCTATGGTCGTGATCGTAATATAATGGAGTCAGATTGGCCAAACCACCCGATCAGAGGACTCTGGTCATAATTGCTTCATTTATGGAGCCACAAAAAATACGCTCGAGGACACACGCCCATCGCAATAGATTGATTGAGAGTGAACATACAGAACATTTGATTTGATTGGCTCCTTTGTGAGCTAGAGTTTTCTTAGTTTGTAACCCCGACAAATAGTTGCTAAGGTGGAGATTGCATTTTGCTTTAAGTTTTTAATGATAATTTCATTTAAGCGCTTTTAGATTGCTACTTAATTTGATTTAGAAAATTGATTATATTAGATTTGAAAATTTTGATTAATTTGAGTATGTCATTTTAGATCATGTCAACTCTATTTAATGTGAGGATTAGATCTACTTTTTGAAACTCTTATTATATATTTTAGGTTTTGTTAACCTGAACCTAGTCCTAAGACTAAACTGGAAGCAACCCACGCAACATCCTCAGACACTCAAATTTAAGCATTCATCAGTCGGGGCCCATGTGTATAGTAATTTTAGGTAATTTTATGTTTGAATAATTTGAATATGTTTAAAAACTTTAGATTTTGTCAACTCTTTAGCTACAATGAGGATTAGATCTACTTTTGAAACTCTTATTATAGGTTTTAGGTTTTGTTAACCAAGTCCGAGACTAAACCGAAGCAACCCAACATCCTGTGACACTGAATTTAAGCATTCAAAGATAGTGTCATAGTATTTATAGCTTAGCTAATTTCATCTAATTAATGATTTTTAAAATCATAATTAGAATGAAATTCCTTAGTTTTTGATCAGAGAGGGCCCTATGATTTTTGTAGATTTTGATTTAGTATCGTCTTCTCTTTTTGTAGATTTTGATTTAGTATCACCTCACCGCCAGAAATAGTTGTTGATCCAAATAGTAAGAAAGGCATTTTGAAACTAGAAGATTTACTCTTAAAGGTAATTCTCATTTTCTCCCTCTTTTATTCAAATTTGATTTTTTTTCTCTTTATTTAAATTTGATTTCCTCTTGTTTATTCAAATTTGATTTTCCCATCTTTTATTTAAATTCTCTTTATTCAAATTTGATTTCCTTTATTCAAAATTAGATAAGATTTTGATCATCATCATCCAACATTGATTGATGATATTTTGTCCTACTGATGTATCGATGTAGTAGTGGTCTCTATGACACCACAACCTACTCTTTTTTATCCGTCATATTGAGCACAATGAGATCTTCAAATCTGCAAGAATACATATAATGTAATATATAGTTATCCTCTTTTTTTTTAAGTCCGAGATTAGACAAAATTTAAACATTTCCCCTAGGGGAAGCGACATCTAACAACTGGTTTGGCTTACTGCACGCCCTCGAAAATGAGTGTCTGCACACACTGCTTTTTCATCCCATCGCTCCCTACTGAGCACAACGAGGTCTTCAAACCTGCAAAGAAACACAAGCATGTATATATGTATTCACATTCAAAAATCTCACATGTTCCGAAGAATGTTTCGGTGCACTACAAGGCTCGGCAAAGGAACGGTATTGAGAATGTAATGTAAGGGATGATGCAAAATGAAAAAAGAATTCATGATGATTTTCTTCCCGATTTGTGACGCAGGCGGGGATAGCTAAAGCGAGGATGCGACCAAAATCGAAGGAAGAGAATTCATCAATGATTTTCTTCCCTAATTTGAGGCGAGAGGAAAGGATTTGTTGGGACACGCATAGGGCTGAACGGCCAAATTTGTGGGCGATTATGAACGGGCTGGTTTGCGCGGTGAAGGATGGACAGGAGGGTCGAAGGGTTACAGGGTTTTGGGTCACCGACGATCGTGGTCGCGGAGTCAGGTCTCGCCGCCCAGAGCGGGTCGATCAAGGGTCACATGAACGCGGAGGGTCAGCGGAATAGTGAAGGACGCGAAAGGCGGCAGAGTGGGACACACGGCGGGTCGACGCAAAGTGAGCCGCTGGTGATGACGTGGGCCTGCGGTCGCGCAGCGGATGCGGGATGCCACCGGCTGGGCCAGATTGGGTTGCGCGGAATAGTGAAATGCACTGCTACGATTGGGAACACGGCCGACAATGGAGGTGTGGATCCGCTGTGATTTGATTTCGGTCCGGTTGCGTCGGGTGGCGGGGAGTGGAGAGGGTGAAAGGGATGAGTGAGTGTCTGGATGCGAACAAGTGGAAAAGATGAAATTTTGGAAAAGAGGGAGCAATTACCTTGGATGAGAGAGGGCTTTGGAGAGAGAAATGGAAATTGGAGGAATTTTCAAAATAGGGAAATGAGAGAGTGGGAGGGAATAAGGAGGAGTTGAGGAAAATGGGGAGTGGTTTTTCTTTTCAGTTTTTTTTAAATTTTAAATTAAAGTAGTTTTAAGAAAACGAAAATAGGGGAAAGGTTTTTAATTTGGAAATTTTAAATTAATTTTAAATTAATTTAAATAATTTTAATATGGTTTCAATATAAATGTATATAGTCAATATATATCAATTAAAGGTATTTCATTATTAAGCAATAAAGGTCCGTTACGATGAGGCCATTTATTTTCAGTCGCTAAATTGAGTCAATTTTAGCTCGAAATGTGCCGCCATTTTCGATTTTGACTTATTTGAATTGAGCGCATCTTATTTGATAGATTTTTGCATTTCAAAGCCAATAGCATGATCAATTTCATGAACGGAGGTCGTTTAATTTTCACCGTTCTCCTCGATATATGTGCATGTTCATAACTGAGCAATCGATTGATCATTAGATTTTGAATATCTATATTCTAATCAATTTCAATATTCTGGGCGTGATGGTGAAATCTGTTCATCGATCGGAGGTCATTTTGACCATTTTCGGTGATGCCTAGCATTTTGAACCCGATTTGACGCCGCTCAAGTCCATCAATTTAACTTGTGGGCTTGTCTTGATATATGACATATGTGGAGGTCAATAAAATGAGAATATGATATTTAATAGGACCCAATGGAGAGGAAGGATTATGATCCCACATAAAAGGCTTGTTGTTGTGCTTGTAAAATGAATATTGAGGTTGATAATCTTAAATTTTTCTATAATTTGCTTCATATTAGACTTCTTTATTCATTTTGTAAAAGTTAAATAATTATTTTAATTACAAAACAAAACCTATATAGGGCAATCAAAAATAAGAAAAAGACAAAGAGGGTAAGCCTTTGTACTCTTTTTCTATTTTAACATATCATAATATGAGGATTTAAAAGAATATCTAGTATAATAAAATACTACTTTTCCTCTTGTCACAATATTTGCTTCTATGTTTTGTGAAGAAGTCAAAGTTCTTTGGTGAAGTATCATCATCAAATCTAGTAAATGAATTAACAAAACAAACTTGTCTTGATCATTAATAGAATCATATAAAAATTTACTTGAATATGTGTTTACACAATTAATTTGATTAGAAAGAGTGATAAGATAGATCCCTTGAATTTAAAGAAGTGAGGGAGGTGGGAGAATAACTTTAGGAGTGAAGTTATCAATAAGAGATACACCATCGGTGATAGGAGGCTTATCCAACCTTAGCAACTTGGATCATATTTTGATGTTGCAACCCTTATAACTTTAGACAAGAAAAATTGTCATTATGAGATTGAACTCTTCATCTCTATAGATAATCAAATAACAATCAATATGGAAGAATATTTAATAATAGTGTTATTTCATTGTTGATATTATGATATATTTTATACAAACTTGAATCCTATGCCCAAGCAAGATAATGATAACAAAGTTGCTATCCACTAAAAGTTAGTTTTATCAAAGATCTTTCAATTGAGAATAAATTCAAAAGACATTTAAGAACCTTTCAAAATGCCATTTTTTTTACTATACTCAAATAATTAGAGTCAAAAAATAGAAGTAATAGGTGAATTTACATGAAAATGATTACCTAATGGTCTCACGAGAATAGAAGAGATTTGTCAAGCTAAATATAATAGATATTCATGAAAAATAATAAAATCATTGTCAAAATCATAAAATAGAACCAAGAAATTAACATTTTATTAGGTTCACAATGACACAATATATATATTGTTTAGGATCTATTCATTAAAATTGTTGGAGAAACATAAGTTTTTTCTTTTCTACAAAAAAAAGGAGTGGAAATTTAACATATGTGAGATGTAATCCTAAAATTTTAATAATATTTTAAGAATATTTATCAATGAATCATCATTTTTTTTAGCATCAATTTCGACTAAAAGTTTTAAGGGTTCATTATTTTTTCTTAAATAGATTAAATTATATATATGAACACACTTTAGGTGCCAATGTAGTTACGACTATAATCAAGCAGTTTGAGTATATCGGAATTGGACTTGATTCAATCATTTTATAAGTTGTTCATACTCGAGCTTGAGCTAGCTGAACTATCAAATGAATGTTCATACTTGACTTGTTTAAAATTTTCACTAATCATACTGGCTTATTTACATTAATTGAATTACTTCAACGGGTTAATAAATGAAAAATCCAAATGAGTACTTTGCTTTTTATATTTAGCTATAAATAAATAATTTTATGAATTTAACAAAAAAATTTAATAAATTTAGAATTAATATATAATTTCTTTAGTCAAATTAAATAAAATATTATATAAACGTGACCAAACTTTCTTATAATCATTTAATATAAATAAATACTAACAAATCAATTTATTGAAATAAATAAACAAGAAAAATTGCATTAAATATATACATATTCTTTAATGGCAAATAAATTAATTTGAAAACTCAAAATGCTCAAACAAATTATAAACTAGGTATTTATATTGTTTGATGACTTTTATTAAATTAGGTATTCAACTTTTGTTTAGACTTTTGGTTTTTTTTAATGTAGACAAACTTGATAGCTTGATGAGATTTCAGGGACAAGAATTTATTTTTAAAATAAATGACAAAAAAAATTTAAAAGAGAAGTAAATTAATGTGTACTAATTCCTCATGCAATTTCTCATCCCTCAGATCAAAGTTTAATTTTCATCTTGCATATGGTGGATAATGATGGCCCGATGAGTTAATTAATAAGTTTGTTAATAAAAGATATTAATGAAATAAACACTAGTAATATTAAGTTATAATAGATACCCTTAAATATATAATTAAAATATTTTATTCAATCCTATTTTATTTAAATAATATAAACAAGTTACTCATTGAACTAGTAAAAAATGAGTTTATTCATGATCATAAATAAACGAGTTAAATCATATTTAAATTTGGTTCATTTAACATTTAATATTTATTAAAAAACTTTTAAATTTGTTTATTATTAATTTGAACAAATTTAAATGAGTATTAATCGAGGAGATTTTAAATTGTTCATTTAATATTTGGGTTTATCATGGAAGCTTTAGCTATTTATCATAATTTTAAAAGTTTCAGAAATTATTATATTCAATTTAAGTTTAAATAGTTTTAGATTGTTTAAGTCTTCCAAAATGGTAAAACAAATGTTGAAAATATAAATTTATTCATACTATTTTTAAGAATTTAGTATAATTATTATTTAAATAAAGTTTGTATGGTTTATGCTTACTTCCATTGTGAGCAAGGATGATATTTTGAAACATATGTCTCATTTGAATATGTTAATAAGATAAATAATTTGTAAGAATCATATAAAATTCAAATATCATGTCAAATCGGTGGTCATCAGAGAGCCACTCGGAAGACTCACATTATCCATATCTATAATAATAATAATAATAATAATAATAATAATAATAATAATAATAATAATAATAATAATAATAATAATAAGAAAGATTTACATACATATCACACAATTTATATATCTTTATATATCTAACACCTAAAGTTAAATATTTACTTATCTAACACTTTATTGTGCTTAAAAGGGTGCGTTTCACTTCTAAAAAAGTGTGTGGTGATGATATTTTTGATGTGATGTTAAAGATTTGAGTGTAATATATCTAAAAATTGAAGTTTAGGTGTTAAATAAATATGGCAGCCTTAGGTGCTTTGGGATGATTATGCTAGGTAAAATTGATAAAATAGCTTGTATTAGATTTATTAAGAAACTCATATTTGATTATTTGGTTAAGTAACCCCTAACATGAATATAAATTTTGAGCTCATTTTTTATAAAGATAATTGTAAAGTTATGGGAAAATTAATTTTTTAGAAAGCTAATGTGAGTATTATAATTTTTTTTTTGAAATAATCAAATAACAACTTTCATAAAAATAACTTTTCATCATAAAATTTTTGAAAAGAGATCGAAGTTGATAGCCAAATAAAGTTACAAAAAATTACCCCAAGTGCATCCTAAACTATGATTAAATTCTGAACGTAATTTATAAGATCCTTTTTAAAAGCTAAATAAATTAAAATTTTATTTTATTTAAGCTCAACTTAGGTTTCACTCATATTTTAGTCAAATTCTAATGAGGTGAATGTCATATTATTCATAAATAATTTTAAACAAGTTAATTATGAACAGTGATCCCATAATTAATGAACTATATAAAATAAGTGACAACCAGATTAATAAAATATTATTTCTTCGGCATATCAATATCATAAAATTTAGCAAATATGTTCTTAATACAAGTACTTAAGCTCAAGATAATTATTTTTATAATGAAAGTTAATTATAATGCTATTCATATGGCATTAAATCAAGTTAAAGTTTAGTTCAATTTGAAAAATAATTTGATCGATAATTTATTTCAAAATAACAACATTAGTAACTACTAGTAAACAATAAAAAAATAAAATTTATGATCATACTGTAGTATTAAAAATAGCTGTAAGAACTATTTGCATAGATTTTAAAATCTCATTAAAATCCTGATAAATAGAAGCAATTAATACAGTTGTAAAATGGGCATTTTAAATAAATTCACAATTTAAATAATTGTTAAATTGAATATTTAGTTGAAAATTATTAAGCATTAAATTTATATAAGAAAGTAGTCATGGCCACAACTATTTTATAATGGCCAAACAACATTATAATCACTGCAGTAAATATTATATTTGAAGAAATTTTATTAACTATTGCAAAAATAATAAATTACGGGAGCCCAATAACAGTAACACTTTACATTCACGGTCAGCCACACTTTTCAAGCAAGTTAATCATCAAAATTTCATGACAAAAAAATTTATAAACATTTATTGATACTTAAGAATAACATTAAATTTATTATTATTTTTATAATTTAAATATTAAAAATTTTAAATATAAATCATATTTTTATATAAGATTTATGATAATTTTATTTTGTTTCATAAAAATAAGAAAAATATATAAATATATAATTATTATGTTCTAGTTTTCACAAAAAAAACAAATAAAAGTTTGAGAAAAATCTTAATTAAAATTTTATGAGATACTTAATATTAATTTTAGATTAAGTATCATATAAATTATAATTATTAATGATCCTTAATATGTATATAAAATATATGATTTATAAATATGAATAAATGCATTTAAATATTTTAAAATAAATTTATAATTTAAATATAAACATATATATAAGTTGAAATAAAAACATAATTATAATATAAAAGCTCTAAAAATAAAATTATATTACTTGAAATTAATAAAATTATAAATATAGTTAATAATAATAATATGCTAAAATGTAATGCTAATAATTGGTGCAAATTGCTTTTTTTATGTTTAATAGTAGACCTCATTGCCTATTCATATTTTTTTATATTTAATAATACAACACACTCATCTTTTGGTCCCAAATTGCTTGAGAAGGCTAAATTACTTTTCTTTATAGGGTACTCAAGAAAATATTCTATTATTGTGTAGTTATGTGGGCTGTTCATTTTTAAATATTGATCAAGATGTTTAATAAAATATATTTTCATATATTATTATGATCAAAATGAATAAGTTGTTAGTAAAAAAAATAATTATACATAGAATATATAATTACATAAATAATTTTGGATAAAGATATATAAGTTTTAACTAAGGAAGAAAAAATCATCTCTATTGGGCAAGATCTTCTATTAGAGTGGGAAAAGGAATTAAAAAAAACTACATTTAAAAAAAAAACTATTTCCACCCATATTTACATCGATTTATTTAAAGTTCATTTAAATCGATGAATCCAAATATAACAAAATTATATCTTCTAATATATTCTAAATACATTGCATTATTTTAGAATCTTACTTTGCACCATGCCAAACACATAAAAAGTTAAAATCCGTTCATTTATTTTACTTTGCACTAAACAATCATCAAATACCATAGTATAATAATATAAGCATGAAATATACCATCATGACTATTTTCAAATGATCCAATATCTTGAAAACACAACATGAGGACTCAAAAGAGTTGGTTTATCTTAGTATGATGATGATAAAATATATACAAATTAATTGATATAATAATTAATCTTTCTTCTATATATGCCTAATCTTCATTTATTTATTATTAAAATTATTATTATTTTTTAAAATTTATTGATGAGATATCATCAATGATATGAACATGATAAGATACAAATAATAGATATGTCAATTATTAAAATTATAGAATAGGTGACATAATATTACAATTTTTTATTTTAAAAATAGAAAAAAAAATAAATTAGTAGAATTTTTAAAATAGTAAAAAATAATAATAAATCATTTAATTCTATCATATCAATATACAAATGATGGGAAAAGAAAAGTTCATAAGTCGATACAAAACTTACTCCTACAGAGAGAAGAAAATTCGAACTTACTCCACCATATTAGAAATTAAATAATAAGTATAAAAATTAAATAATAATGATTTACACGTAAAATATATATTCTTTTATATAAAATTCAATTTGAAAGTACACGTGTTTATTTCATTAATATTATTATTTTAATCGACAAATTTGATATATCTGACAAATATTATATTTGTGTCATTTTCTCTTTATATCGAATGCATGATATAATCATCCCAAACCAAAATCCATTGCCAATAGGTGAAAGCTAGGGTTTCGTTAGGTGCGGAGTCGATCGATGTTCTCCTGGGAGGTCTCGAAGGTACACTTCCTCTTGCTACTCTTGGAGCATTGAAGAGCACTCTGTCTCACAGCCTCCGATCGAGTGGAAGTCTGCTTGAGCTTTTTATCTCCGGCATCTGCGGTTCATCCCTCTTCAAAAATCATGAGTTTGGACCTAGCATCCACATCCTCCTTCCCTCCATTTTCAAATACTCTTGCTTATGGCTCTATTCTAGCGCAATTCCTAACCTTAGAGCTCCTTGGAAGGATCTGTTAAACTCGCACAACATCTCTGGTAAGTCTTTCTCCCTATCTTATGCTCCCTCTTCTGATGAAGAAATTAGCTTCTCTGGCCAGAGAAAATGGCAACTCTCCTTAGTTGGTCATGCCATCGGGAGGTGACCTTTCTACGACACTCTTTTGTCCGCTATAAAGAAGAAATGGTCTTTCAAGGGTCACCTGGATCTGCTTACTCTTGAGGGTGATTTCTTTATGTTCAAATTCTCTGCAAAGAAGACTATGACCTGATTTGGGATCGGACCTTGCTTCCTTAATGGGAGGTCGTTTATCTTTAAAAAATGGTCTTGGACCACCAAAAGAAAATTTTTTCTGAAATTCCTCTTTGGATTAAACTTCCTAATTTTTCATTGTGCTGCTAGAATGAGGTAGGTATCTCTAGGGTCGCCAATAAAGTCGGCATTCCCCTTGCGATTGATAGCCTCACTGCTTCAAAATCTCGGCTAACCTTCGCTAAGATCTATGTGCGTTAACCCCTCATCTTCTCTCGATTCGGTCATCATGAACCTAAATGGTCTCAAATTTGAGCAAGCAATTATATTTGATTGGAAGCCTTAGGCTGTAGAAAATGCTCTGTTCTCTCATGTTGATACCCAATGCTCTTAACCCGTCTGCCGCCTTATGGGCATAGTGTATAGGCCCCTGTGTTAGATAAATCCCACAACATATGGTAGCAAAACTACAACTTCTACGAGAATGTTATCTTGTCCTCTTCTTCCCCTTATAGAAATGACCCTCGCCTCTAGCTTCAAGAACCCACTAGGATATCCTTCTCTCAATTCCAACCCCATCAATGACCTCAATCAACTCCCCGCCTCCCACCTCGATTGGAGGAAGTAGATCCTTCCTTGAGTGAAGCTACACGATCCTTTTACAACCTCAATACAAACTCTACTTACAACATAACCACTCATTCATTTGCATGCTCCCCTTCTAAGGCCATTACCACAAAACCCAGATTCTCTCCCAAAACACTGGGAAAAATACTGGGATAAGAGTGTTCCAAGTCCCAGCCTCTCTTCCTTAGCTCAAAGGCTAAGAAGAAAGGAAAAACTATTAATTGTTCCTTATGCCTTTAAGCTAGCTGAATGTCTGGGACTATTAGATGTGGGTCGAACCCGTGACTATTTGAGAACTATTAAAGACTTTCAACTTGTTATGTTTTTTCCTTTTGGAAACCAAACTATGCATGGATTCTTCTCTGGATGTTTCTTCAAATAGAAAACTTACCCTTTTTCCCTTTGAGGGAAGCTGTGACAATTTTGATTGCTGCCTCGGGGGTCGCATTTGGCTGAAATGGAATTCAAATGTTCTCTCCTTTATTCCACTTCTTACCACATCTCAGTTTATACATGGAGCTATCTCTTCTCCCTTTTTCTAGGGTTCCATGTTACTTGGGTTTATGCCCACAATGATGGCTAAAAAATTGCTTTGGAAAGCTATTCAACTTATTTCTAGCTCCATGGACTCTCCTTGGATGCTTTTGGGAGACTTTAATTGCAATCTTTATTCTCATGAGAAAGATGGGTGAAACCCGATTCCTCCTAATCGACTATCTAACTTTAAAGATTGTGTGAACCAAGAGGTGTTACTTGATCTTCCTAGTTCGGGGCTATTTTTCACTTGGTCAAATCAAAGAGTTGACAACTCAATTAAGTTTAAAATTGATCTTGTCCTATGCAATTTATCATGGCTGGACCTTTTTCTTGTTTCTTCCTACAAGGTTCCTCCTCCTCTCATTGGATCACTCTCCTTTGATCATTTCCTTTCAAGACTATGAACAAAGGCCTCACAAGTTCATGTTTCATAATTACTGGGTGCTTCATCCCAATTTTCTTGATATCATCAAAAGTGCATAGTCTCCAATCGTCAGACCCTTCCTTTATGCTATTTAAGAAGTTTAAACGAGTTAGAGAAGCCCTTAAGAGCTTTTATAGGGAATAGTCTCCACTTGACAAGAAATTGAAAGAACTTAAAAGGATCAGAGCATTTTTTGCAACTTTTGGAGAGACCGCTTAATATGACATATCCCACAACATCAAGGATATGCTAGAAGTGGATATTGCAAAGAAGGAGAGTCTTTGGGTCAAGTGCAAGTGCTTCTGGCTTACTCATGTAGATGATGATCTAAAGTTTTTCTATTACTCAATTAAGGAGAGGAGGAATACCAATCTAATTAAAGAGCTACTCACCGATATGGTGTTCTATCCAACCCAATGAGATTGTTGATGAAATTTGTGATTACTATTACTTCATTTTTTAATAAGCCAAGTTTTACTCTAGACAACCCTTTAGATATCTTGAAGGGTGATACCATTTCCCCTTCACATTATGTTGATCTCAGTGCCCCTATTTTAGACCACGAGATTCTCTCTACTCTTCATGGTAATAATGGGGACAAATCCCTTGGCTCTGATGGCTTTACATCAAAGTTCTTTATTCAAAGTTGGGATATTACAATTCCTCGCTAGCAATTCACCACTTCTTCAAAACTCAATACTACTGATTTATTTAAGCAGCTAATTCCTAAAATTAAACATGCAAATTCCTTCTATAATTTTTGGCCTATTTCCATATGTAATACCTTCATTAAGGTTATCGCTAAAGTTCTTGTTAATAGACTTAAACATATTCTCCCAAGCATCATTCACTCGGCCCAATCTACATTCATTATGCAAAGGGATATAGTGGATAACATTGCTTTAGCACATGAGATATGATTTTTACCAAAAGAGCCACCATAATTCCTTCGCATCAAGACTAACCTTAAAAGCTTTTGATTGTGTTAACCAAAGGCCCTTCTTCTCAGGATGACCTAGAAAGGTTTCCTGATATTTGTCAAATGAGTGGAGGCATGTATATCGATATTCCTTTTCCATTATTCTAAATGGGAAAATTAAAGGTTACTTCTCCTCCTCCAACGGGCTTACACAAGGGTGCCCCTTATCTCCTTTTCTTTTTACCATCATTCTAGACATTTTCTCGGTCTTCGGAAAAAGTGTATTGGATTCTCGCTTTCAAACCACTTTTATGTAACTCGCTCTATCTCTCATCTCCTTTTGATGATGACATCCTTGTCTTAGGGATGTCGGCTCCCAAAGCTTTGCTCTTTAGAGACCCTGAACACTTTCTCCTAATGTACTGGACTTGAAGTTAACTATAGTAAATCTAAAATCTGCTTCTCTAAGTCCTCCTTGGAAGCAGATCCATGCAATTGCATCCTTACTATTGATAAGGGTGTGTTTTCTCTTAAACACCCTGGTCTTCCTCTAGTGACAGGAACCCTGAAATCTAATCATTTTACATCCTTGCTGGACAAGCTCTCCTCCTGGCTTGGGGTTGGAAATCCAAGTGGCTCTCTTTTTGGGGTAGATTATAGCTTATTAGATCATCGACATAGTTATTTAACTTACGTTAAGGGCCTTGTTTCTCCCTAAGAATATACTCAAGAAGATCACCTCTATTACTTCAAAATTCTTCTTTCACGATGATGGTTAAGAAACTGCATATAATCTCTTGGAATAGAACCACTTTAACTAGAGGGAAAGGAGGAACCGCCTCCAATCTATTAATACACTAAATGTCTGTGTAAAATCAAGGTTCTATGTAAAGTATTCAATCGGGTATACCTTGTTGCTTGGTGTGGGAATAAGTATGGCTCAATTTGGAATAGATCTCTCCTCCTCTTTGGAGGAACTCAGCTGTGCCTTATGGTTTTGTGGATTTATGTCTGATTGGGATGGCTCATCTGCTCCATTTTCTTTGATCCTTGGTGTTAGGGTAAATCTCTTTAGAGATTTATGGGTCAAATTCTTTTCTTTGTTTGATTTTCCAGAACCTCTCCTCTAAGTTCTATAATCAGACTCCAAAGCTGGTCTCTTCCCGCTCTACTTGAAGTTAGGAACTCTGCTTGTTTTAACTCTATTAGACTTCTATCGCTTTCTCCTTGGTCAAATACCTTTTTCTGGAATGGTGTAAAGGGAATCTCTAACAGAAGGATTCTAGATGCAATTTTTATTAATTCACCGTCAGTGGAGTGGTTTAATGATATTTGGTTCAAATGCTATGTTGTTAACTATGCACTTTTTTGGATGGCTATCATCTTTAAAATTTTGATGTACAACTTTTGTGGTCTTGGTCCTATTCTCGATTGCCGCTTTTGTCATTGTGAAAAGGAATCTCTTACCCATCTCTTTTTTTCCTATCCCTTTTCCTTTAAACTTATTAGAAATCTTTTGCCCAATGGTAGTTTTTTTTTCGTTTCAACCCATTCTACAACAAGTGCTCATTCTTCTATCCATGAGCACAAGGCTTTGAAGCATTTGTATCTACTAACCATGATTATTGTTTACACTATATGGTGTGAAAGAAACAATAGGCTTTTCTAGAAGCAAGAGGTTTCCCGCACTATGTCATAAGATCAAAACTAGAGTTGCTTTTAAACTTAGACGTTGGAAAAAGATGCTTAGTCTGCTTTTGTCTCTATTGTTTTGGAGAAGTGGAGGAATTATAGTGGTCCGGATGCTGAGCATGTCTCGGTCACATTGGGTTGATGGGCTTTTGCTCTGATTGTCCTAGTTTTATGTTTATGACTTTGGAGTTTTGTAGGAAATGTTGGGTTCTTTCTTTTTGCTTTTGGTTGGACAAGGATGAGTTCGTAGGGTCTTGATATAATCCGATCCGAGGGCTCTCAGATGAAATAAATTATATATATATATATATACATATATATATATATATATATATATATATATATATATATATTTTATATATATTTATTATCTAAATTTTAATATAATATCACATCAAAACTATATTTTTAAGAATAAAATGTATTTTAAGCTTAAAAAATATTAGATAAATAAATATATAATTTTATATATTAAATATATAAATATATAAAAATAATATGATAAATATATAAATATACTATGGGTGTTTAATGGATTGGATTTATTTCAAGTAGGATTTACTAAATCCAATACATCCTGATTTAGTAAATCTAAAAGTTAGATTTATTAACCGCTAAATCTAGAAAGATGTTTGGTAAGTTATTTGAGGATATAAATTTTATAATTAAATAATATTTTTTAAAGAATAAGAACATAAATAAAAAAATGTAATATTGAAATTAAAATTCATCATTTAACAAAGATATCTTGTGCATTACAAAATATAAATAAATGTTACATTATTTAGATCTAAAAAAAAATTATTTTGATAATGAAATTTCATTTTAAAACTCATTTGATAACATCAAACAGTTGCACTACTCATAGATATAAAAAAAAATTACAATTATAGAAATTTTACAATGCTAAATTCCACTATAGCTTACAGAAGTGCTTCAATTGATTTATGAATATCAATGAATACCTAACAACACATTGTTCTATCTCGTATTAGATGTACACTAGTTCAAACACAGCAAAAAAAATTTCTAAGTGCACTTACAGAACTTCAAGCTAGTGCACCTAAAAAAAGTCAAAACCAATCAACAAAATAACTTACGTTTGATATCCAAGGCTTTTCGGCTATAGGTAATTCAATGAATTGAACTATAGGATTTGTGTTTTCTTAAGTGCCAAAAAAAATTTAAAAATCAATATTTACAACTCCAGTAACTAGTATTAAGCAAAATATGCAAAGCAAAGTTATAATCCAGCCCAGTAAGCAATACTATACTTTCACCACCCTCCCTGCTCAACATTAACACAAACGAACTCCACCACTCCCATAGCTCTATATGCTATGGTTTCTAATCTCTCCAGATTTTGAATCTCCACAAACATAAAAAATGGCAGAGGCGATCGCATAACTTGTTGTCACAGAGAAGAGAAGTTCACCTGAGGCAACCAAGGTAACGTACCTATGGTTGCAATCCACCGAGAGGCGTGATGCAATAGGCTATAGGAATGAGAGTAAAGTGATCCATGAGCTGAGAAGAAATAGCTATGTTCGGAGGAGTTGTGACAACCATTCACCATACAACGAGGTTCGTTTCTCTAAATGCAAATCCACCTAATTGGTGGATCTAATAAATTCATGATTTACCCCAATTTCTGGATTTACTGGATTTATAGCATAGATGGATTTACTAAATCCTCAGAAGGTATTTGATAGGATTTACGAGATTTAGATAGCTAAATCTCTAGTAAATCCTTTGTCAAATGCCCCCTATAAGTGTCGTGCATCATAATTTTTTTTTTATTTAAACATTGATGAGTGAGCTCCGATATTTTATACATGTTCAGGGGTAGAAGAAACTGCCACATAGCCTATTAATGGAGTCAAAGAGGGTGTGTTGTGTGAGCAGGGATTAGCGGTCTCGTCACATGCAAGTACCTGCTCCAAAAAGGCTTCCGGCCTATGGTTCGAGGGTCCATCATGGCGTATGGACCAGACGCCAGTCGACCCTACATGACATCGAAGGTTACCGGTTCATCAACTTCGGGCCGGAGGGTCACCGAAATAACAACAAGTAGGTGATGGAGTACTTGGAGGCCTATGCTCTCCAGTTTTATATTCTGAGGCATGTGAGGTTCGGAGAGAAGGTGATGAGTTTGGACTATGTTGGGCCGGACCGGGAGGAGACGGCAGCCTGGGATTTGCGGGGTGGAACCTACGAAGCTTTCGACGGAGATGGACGTGGAGTTTGGAGCATTACCGTCGAGATGGAAGATGGAGCTACTGAGGTGATTTTTCGGAATTTAACACGTGGTTTTTTTTTTGAGAAGCGCACGTGGGATTAAACTTTTAAACATTTATATTTTGATGCTAGTTGAATCCATTAATGTTAATTGAAAAATAAACTTTAGGTTAGATAATATATATATATATATATATATATATATATATATATATATATATATATATATATATATATATATATATTACTCAAACTTTATATTTGCTAATTATAATGTAATTATCTTAAAAAATATTATTCTAAGATTTCATTTATTTCAATAATAATTTGAGTTTCCTATCATAATTATATTTATTTTACTACAAATTAATAGTACTTTCTCCATCATAGGAATATATCATGGATCCTTTGCTTAGGAAGATTCAAAGGCCCTACCAAACATCCCCAACTTTTCTAACAAGAACAACGAGGTCTTCAATGGTAAGGTGATCCACTTCATGGACTTAGCTAATATGGAAAACCAATCACCACTAAGTTTGTCAAAGGAAAACATATTATAATCTCATTTCCTCAAATTAGTTATATCGTATAATGTGCGATAGCAAATGGTATGTTCATTGTTATTATCTGCATTGAAATTATTTGAATAAATCTTATAAGTTGTCACCGCATTGCCCACTTGCTATGTATTACAATTAAAATGGAGGTATGACAAGCACATGACTATACATAAATTTATACTCAATAAATGTAATATATATATATATATATATATATATATATATATATATATATATATATATATATATATATATATATATATATATATATATATATTTCTCAAATCTTTTCTTCTCACTTTTCTGAATTTTGCACTTATAGGTGCGAAGTTTTCTTGCATAATGATTGTTAGAACTAAAAGGTGGAATGTACTTGATTTCTCAGCTTGGGGTATCCCTTTCGCCACTATTATTTCAATCACTTCTCGAAACTACTCTTTCACAAGCCTGGAGAAGAAATCATGCTAAGCGTTTTGGCAACTATGCTTTCTCCTTTAGTAAATATATTTCTCTTACTTCTTTTTTTATTTAAAAAAATTAGATTTATATGTATATCACTTTAAAATTTTGTTCGATATCGAGATGGGTTATATCTAAGTTTGTTGAGAGCTACATCAAGGAAATCACCCCTATAGAGAGGTATGGAATGGTTCCAGATCATAGCTTCTTTCAAGCAATGAGTTCCTCCTTATTAGCTTTGCTACCAAAAAATTTCTATGAGAGGGTGAGAAGTGAGAGCATTATTCTAAAGCATTCAAAAAGCTTTGAGTTCTGTAAGAATGGTATTATAGTGGTAGGTGAATCGGTTCCAATAATGGTGATTTGGTCATCTTTTGTATTGGCTTCAGGTGATCAAAAGATTAGAAATATCATCAAATCTCCTTCTCTCAAGCTTATGACCGGCTCCTTGGAAAATATTGTTCCACTTTATAGGTATGTATATATTTAAATTAATTAAATATTCATGTAGTATAGCTAGCTCATGATAGTGCATTATTAATTGCTTAATTTGAATGTTTAACTTTAATGATACTTTTTTTTATAGAGAATGTATAACTGAGGATTCCACAAAGGTAATAATTGGATACTCACAGAGCTTGTCAAACCTATATACTTTAGATTAGAGCATGTATTAGCACATTTTCTTGATGGTGGATTTTGGTTCAGCATAAAATTGATGGAGAAAGATGTGAAGAAATGGGATAAATACATGAAAGAATACAACCAAGAGTATTATAGAAGATCAAGCACAAACCATACATATATGATATAATGATCAGCTTTGTAAGGACATGGGCTATAATCCTAAAAGAAAAAAAATGATTATTGTTTGAATTGTTCATGCCATATTGACCATGATGATCTTTGGGCTTATGTCTAAAGAGGATTGATAGAACTCTTTTAAGTTTGTGACAAGGAGCCAACAATAATATCATATCAATGATTGTCTATTAATTTTCTTAAAGTCAATTGTGATGGCAATAATATAATATGATGGTGATTTATAGTTTTGAAAGGAGTGTGGTTGTTATATATAAATTTTAAT
Source organism: Cymbidium sinense (assembly GCA_021442155.1). Taxonomy (NCBI): domain Eukaryota; kingdom Viridiplantae; phylum Streptophyta; class Magnoliopsida; order Asparagales; family Orchidaceae; genus Cymbidium; species Cymbidium sinense. The sequence continues at coordinate 5,847,181 of CM038232.1, forward strand.
TTTAACATATTTAATGCCTCGATCATCAATATCACATAATTACTCATTTTTTAAAGTGAATGCACATTTCCAAGTATAAGAAAGTGTTAGACAACTAAATTATAATGTGTTAGATAACTAAATGTCTAACTTTGAGTGTTAGATTTGTAAATGTATATGAAATGTGTGGTATGTGTATAAATCTTCCTATAATAATAATAATAATAATAATAATAATAATAATAATAATAATAATAATAATAATAATAATAATAATAATAATAATAATAATAATAATAATAATGATAATATAATTTTTAAAAAATAATATTTGTGCAATAATAAAAAATTTGTAATGAAAACTTCTTATAAAAAATAAATTAAAAGAGTAAATAAAAGTAGTACACTTGTCGAAGAAGAGAAGCATTAATCAATTAAACTTACTTCCATTTGCTAAGCTCTTCTTAAGAAAATTTTAAAACCTTCTTAAGCAATTTTAAAGAAGAATCATCAACTTTTGTTTTAGTATAAGCTTGAAATGCTCTCTAGGAAGCCATGTATATGTACATATCCCCTACATGCAATGCTATAGTATTGAAAATATTTAACTATAATTTATATTTTCTAATCTATGAAGTAATATTTAAATCAAATATTACAACATATTCGAAGTTAGCATACCTATACATCTTGTTTAATTATTTAAAAAAAATTATAATGCCCTTTTTAGTTTGTTTTTTATTATTATTATTATTATTATTATTATTATTATTATTATTATTATTATTATTATTATTATTATTATTATTATTATTATTATTATTATTATTTTGGGTTTGTTGTAAGAATGCTAGTGTGAGTAAAATTTTAAACATTTATGTAAAAAAAATGTTATATTTCAATAGATAAATTACCATTAGAATTTTTGACAAAATTTCTCACATAAAATGAATAGCTAATTTTTTGGCCACCAAACTAATTAGTAATGAGATTTTTAGTGGTGGTAGGTTCATTCGATAATTAATTTAGAGCTAATTAGTGTTAAGTGAGATATGCTTAACCTATTGAAATTTATTTGAGGTCTTATGTTTAATCAATATGACCAATTTGATAGCTTTGATCTTATAGGGTTAAATAGGTCTATTTTAAGTTAAATTAGTTCAAAAAGTCTAATAAAGCTTCACCAAGATATTATTTGGCTATATTAGTCATTGATAAATAATAATGACCTATTAATATGGTAGGCCATGATTATTTTTGAACATAATTATTAATGACCTATTTAGCCTGGGGAGTTTAATCTAATTATTAATTATGGTTAGAACATAAGAAGTTTGATGGTTTAATCCTTTAACATAGGTTTCACAGTGATTTGATTCATTGACTCAAAATAACTAATTAAATTTGGTGACTTGATTAGGTTGATTAGAGGTTAAATCTAACCCTATTAATATGGTAGGCCATGATTATTTTTGAACATAATTATTAATGACCTATTTAGCATAGGGGATCTTAGTTTAATCTAATTATTAATTATGGTTAGAACATAAGAAGTTTGATGGTTTAATCCTTGAACATAGGTTTCACAATTGATTTGATTTATTGGGTCAAAATAACTAATTAAATTTGATAATTCTGACTAGGTTGATGAGAGGTTAAATCTAACCTTGTAAGACTCTAGAGATCTATTAATCAATTAAAATATTTAGACAATTATTTTAACCAATGATGAAAGAAATTGAATGCTTATACCACAATCTAAGTCCACTTAAACTAATTAGGATTAAGTTAGGTATACCCAAAGGCTAGCTAAGGTTGAACTTATCAATATGAATTAAATTTGATTTGAATATAAATGGTTAAAAATCTCTTTAAATGAGTTTAAATAACATTTAAATCCTATGGTCGTTTTAGGTCCAAATTCTAGTCAACTTAAGTTTAGGGGTTGAATAGCATTTTTAGATAAGCTACATTAGAGTTAAATTTATGAATTAATTAAGAATTTGAATTAAACAAAAAAAAATTTGGAAAGGAGAAATAGCTTGGATCATCTCTAGAAAGAGCTAGAAGATTAACCAAAGGATATTAATTTGGTTAAGTACTTTAGTTAAGTTTTAATGATTATGAGAAACTCAATCCCAAGTTAAACAATAAATTTAACTTGTCTCACCCAAGCATCAATATTCATTAGAATTTTGACATTCTTTATGTTAACAACTACCCATGCATATTCAAATTGGCATATTATACGATTCTTCATCATGGCGATGTTTTAAATATTCCATGTAAGGTTTTGATGTATATGCATTGATGAAATATAATAGAATACCTTATATGGGATACATACCTTAGGCATAAATGTTTGAAGCTCTTATATAATTCATTAGTATATTTAGAAAGTATATAGAAATGCATTGCCTATCAAGTAATTTTTTCCCAACATCATCATACATGCAAAGCCCAATCAATTATTTTTTATATTTAGACTGATTCTACTATTAATATTGTTCAATATTAATCACCTTTTAGTGCAAAATAAATTAACATCATCACAAATAAGAAATAAAAAATTTTACATTCATAATACATACATCTAATTTGGTGATTATATATGAATTCCAAACACTTGATGCCATGGATGAACTCTAAAGATAATCATTAGGTTTCCAAAGGCACATCCATTGACAAGACCTTGACATAAATTCTATAAAAAAATAATAAAATTAAAATTTTGTGAAAAATGACCTTATATATATATATATAGACACTAAAATTTTTAAAGATAAACAAGAATATTTTTATAACTAAGAATAAAAATACAAAAAGTAGAAAACTTTAGTTCTAAAGAAAAAAATAATAAATAAAAAGAATTTAAAAGCACCAAATGATCAAAAAAATCTTATATAAAAGTTGCTAAGAATCTTTTTTTTTTGTTTAGGATATTTGAGCAAATTTAATCTCAAACTCATACACACACAACTCATACAAGAATTTGAACTCAAGACCATTGACACCTTTAACTCTCAACCACTAGGGTAAAGTGCCTTACACAACTAAGAATCTAATTGTAGCCATCTCTTAGAAGTATCACAACAATCTAAAAATTTAATGTAAGCACTAATGAAATATGGTTTATTCTTATAATGCCTTTTTTTATCTATGTTTCTCATAAACAAAATGCATTAATTATAGGAGGATTTGTTCACCAAAAAACAAGATTAATAAAAAATATTTTATTGTGCTCCATACATAAATATGTGGTAAGGGAGGGAGAATAACCTCCAATAATAATTACCATCACAAAAAAGAAGATTTAAAATGATAAAAACATCAATCATCTTGGGGCAAGGGTTGATATCTCTTATTTAATAATTTGATTTTACTAATCTAATGAGGTGATCCTTGAATTAGAAGGATGATATATATATATATATACCTGGTAAAGATTAATACCGATACAATAAATAACAACCAAGCATATGAGGATGTGATTTTCCATAAGAAAAATGCCTATTAAATACATAAAAGGAAAAGAACTCTGAACAAAATTAGAAGGCCACTAGTACCCATAACAAAAAGATATAAAGTAACTAACCTCAAATATGATAGACATTTTAAAAATAATAACTGGCAACCACATACATAAACATCTAAAACATTATCTCAAGGAAAAATACTACCACCAAAATATAATTTATTAGAAAATAATACTAGTGTCCACTAAATTTTAAAAAACCACCTTCTTATCAAAGATTTGTGCTCATATATCCCAACCGCTATTCAATAAGTAATCCAAACTAAAGGAGATGACAAATGTAATCTAAAAAGTCCATTTCTCCATATAGCCCAACATATTTAGCAATAATCCATACAAATAAATACAAAATCCCAAATCAAAGGAAACCATATAATAACCAACAGACATAAACATCTATCAATATAAAATCACACCAAACCACCAAAGGTCCATAAATACTGAAACATCCAAGAAGGAGCAAAAAGGAATGTAATAATAAAATGGAGTTAAATTAACAAAGGAAATAACAACCTAGTATGAAAATGCAATCAACATATATTCGAATAAAGAAAACAAAGATTCATTAAACCATAAAATGAGGGAATATTTAGAAAAGAAAAAAAATGCCAAGATATTCAAGTAACTTAGATGAATTGAAAGAATATCAAATACCACTATGAGTCATTCCACAATCATGGGACTATATTATAAGCACAATATACATAAAGGATAAAGAATTTCCTCATAACTCAAATTCTTTCCAAACCGCTCGATATATTCTCCCAAAAATCACAAAGGATCACAGGAAACCCATAGGCTATCAATGTGCCATTAGTCAGAGGAAAATAGAAAATGTGAAGGTCAAATGTAATAATCCGTAAACTAGGTAAAACACATCAAAAAAGATAGTACAAACCACATTATGCTAAGTAAAACGATTGAGATCAACCATAACACAAAAAACAATAAACACCCCATAATTTTCTAGATAGCGACCCGTAATAGCTAAGGAAGCATTCCATTCAGGATGTTTAAAGCTAAAATACACCAAATTTCATAAGAATATCATAAAGAAATCTGATCTTTAAATGAAAACTAAAGCCATGGAGTTTGTTTCATGAGCATGTTAATAATAATAGAAAACCATTAGATATATATATATATATATATATATATATATATATATATATATATATATATATATATATATATATATATATATATATATAGAGCTATAGTGGGGTAATCAAGGTCTCATTGTTAGGGTGTAAATGAGAGCTTGAGTGAGCTTGGTACTTGTTCTTATTCTTTGGTTAAGAAATTTCTTTGTTCATTATCGTGTTCGTAAGGCTCATTAATAGTTGTTCGTGTTCAGCTCTTGTTTGTTAAGAGCTCGTGTTCGGCTCTTTAAGGATTTTTAATTATTTATTAATATTTTAAAAATATTAAATTTAATAAAACAATTTAATCCAAAAAATATAGCTTTATAATTATTTGTTTATAAATTGTGGAGTGTGAGGACTAACAATAAAAAATAATCTTTTCAAAAATAAATTTTATTACAAACAAAATTACATAAAGCATAATTATAATTGAATATCAAAATATGATCTAATAACATATTTTATTATTTACAAAAATTGCATTACTACAAATTTGATTTACTACATTTGAATATGATTGAGTACACAAAAAATTAAAAAATTACAAATAAATAAACAAATGAGTACATTGATACAATCCAATCAAGCACTTATACAACAAAAATTGAAAGTTTAACATCTTTCAAACTCGAAATAATCTTGATAATCTTGACTTGATTATTCACTCTCCGTAAGTCATCAACTTTGCCACATAAGATCTATTTGCCACTTTATACTTGAATACTTCTTGCTGCACTATATAAACAAAACTAAACAAAATTTATATCATATAATTATTGAATGGGCTTAGTTTGAAATTTTATATCAGATAATCAATGATGCCGTCATAGCTCGATGGGTCATAACTCATGGCTGCTTAAATTCTTAAAAAAGACATAAATCTAAAATACAATGAAGCATCAATTAAAATGAAAACAATCATTTTATCAGGGACTAAAATACAATGAAACAACAAATAAAATAAAAAGTCAAAAAATAATTGAAACAAACCCAACTAAATAAGATATATATAAGTACCATTTTATCAAGCTAAGTTGCATCTCATATTAAAAAAAGATTTAACATCATACTTTAAACACCATAACTCCAAGCAATTCAGATAAAATCAAGAATATTATTGATAAACTAAGGACCAATATACAATGAAATGCAAATAAAATGAAAACTGCAGTCCATAAGTAATTGAAATAGACCCAACTAAACAAGATATATAGCAGCCATTTTATCAAGCTAAGTTGCATGATTGCATCTCATATTAAAAAAAGATTTAACATCATAACTCTTTAAGCATCTCAACTCTAAGCAATTCAATATAAAACCAATAATATTATTGATAAATTAAGGACCAATGAAATAGAAAATTAAATGAAAGCAATAAACTGCATGCAGCCAAATCCAATAATCTAAAGAATCTGAGAAGTAGCCATTTCTAATAACCGCCATATTTTTAGAGATCATAAAGAATTTGATTTCTTTCTAATGAAGCATTAACTTGCCAATTTGTAAAGTGACTGAAATTTGATGATGGTGTGTATATAATATATATTCCATGTGGGTTTTCCCAAGGCCACATACTAAGAAAAGAAAGTGGATTGATCTCAAAATAACAACAAAGATAGTCAAATAGTCTTATGTAGTAAAACAAGCTCACAACTTACTAATATTGATTTTTAATTATAAAATGGACTCAGTTTGAAATATTTTACCAGTAAATCAATGATGCCATCAAATTTCAGTCACTTTACAAATTGGCAAGTTAATGCTTCATTAGAAAAAAAATCAAATTCTCCATGATACAGATGGAGAAATGGCTACTTTTCTACTTGCAACTATTTTGATATATGACTACTTGTCTCTATTCTTCATTCATGAGGACCATTTGACACTATTTATATAGCAATCGTGCTACACCATTATGACTACATTAAGACTTAAGAGTTGCCATTTTTAAAGGGTTGTGATGTTAAATCTTTTTTAATATGAGATGCAACTTAGCTTGATAAAATGACTGCTTATATATCTTGTTTAGTTAGGTCTGTTTCAATTATTTTTTGACTACAGCTTTCATTTTATTTGCTGTTTCATTTATAAATATCAAACCAGAAATCAAAATCAGAATACTATACCAGCTACATATAAATTGTAAACCCTAAAGGGCCCAAACTCCAAAATATGCACGATATTACAAAATCAAACTGAGAAAATACATGTCAGCATTTCATTGCACATTCCAACAAGAAATCGAACACTACAAATCAGATATCCAAGAAATTTCAATAGCATATTAGCATTTTTAAGTCATCTAGAACCCAAGCACTTCAGCAAACCAGCAACTCAAGAAGTTAGGAAAAAGATGGAGAAACCACAAAATAATAAACGATACCGAACCATAGAAATTAGAAAAGCAGGTTTCGCAATCGGCGCCTCCGCGGTTCGGTTAATCGGCTCTACCCGTGGATTAGAGCATCGCAACTCGCAAGAATATCAAGTGCTCATAGTTGTAGAGTCATAGAGGAGGCCCAGGAAAGAAGGAGAATATGATAGCAGTGCAAAAATCGGGCAACAATCGAAGACTTAAAGAGACCAAGACGTCGAAGAGAAAGATTAGAATAGTCGAAGAGGGGAAGAGTCGTAGAGTGCAAGCAAATGAGCTCGTAGTTTAAGTAGTTAGGTTTAGGAATTAGGTTAAGATTTAATAAAAAACTCCTCATCGAAAAATCGAACCGTTCATTACTTCATTTCAACAATTGAAAATTTTAAATTAATTTTAATTATTATAATGTGTCTAAATTTATTTAATTTAAATATTATTAATTAAATTAATTATTCATGCAAATAAAAATTAATTAATAAATAATTTAATTATAAAAAATATATATTATATAATTTTTATATAATTATTTATAAATATTTATTTGTTTCGAGCCAAACACGAACGAACAAATGATTGTTCGTGTTCGACTCGTTTATATATCGAGCCTAAAATAGTTGTTCTTGTTCGGCTCACATACTTAATGAACGAGCCGAACACGAGCTACTTAACGAGCCGAACACGAGCTGCTCGCGAACAACGAGCTTTTTTTGACAAACTCTACCACCGCGCCAATGCCAAAAAAAATTCAGTGACTAAAATAAAAATCAAATGCCAAAAAAATTAATCGACTAAAATAAAAATCAAAGTCATAATTCCCCACGTAATAATAACCCTAATATAAGTCACACTCCTCGCTGATACTATATAGATTGTGAATCAACACGCTAGACAGAAGCATTTTTGAGCTAAATGGCATGACATTCCATTTGTAGTGGTCAAATGAATAGTAAATGCGCTTTTATATATATCTTCTTCTTTGACCTGAATCTATCAATTGCTAGATTTTAAATCAAATTTGAAAAGATTTTTGTTTTATATAGATGATTAAACAAATCTCTTTTATTAGGAAGAGGACATCTAATCCATTTAAGAACTTTATTGATAGAGGCTTGTAATTGATTACAAGTCAAGGTTTTCTTCTCCTTTTCAACAACATTCATAACATAAAATGTCATGCTCTAAGGAGAGTAAGATTATTGAATTAATTTTTTAGTTAAGTAATTCGACAATCAATTTTTTACATAAAGCTAGATAATATTCATTCATCTGACATGGTCTAGCTTTTATGGGAATGTCATGCTCATTGAACAATTCAATGTACGTGAGCTCAACCTGAATGTATTTTTCTTTCAATATTTTTCTATTCAAAAAGCTAAGTTTTCACCACATATAGAGTTTTGAAATATTGTAAGCAATATTGATTTTCTTATAATTAAAGTAGAGGAAATTTTCTGTTTCATAGTTAAATCCAAAATTTCAAACTTTAAATAGTTTAAATGCATAAACTTATTATGAAGTCTATTTATTTCATTTATAATAATTTTTTTAGGATTGGTGATAAATCGGAAGATAATCTTTTCATTCAAAATTTCGTAATGAATTCTGATATGATAAATCCTTGTAATGGGTATTATTTTTAGATGAAAATATGTTCCCAAAATAATGTGCTAAGTTAGATTCTTGACTAGCAAGAATAACATAGTTATACAAAGATCATCCTAATAAATTGCTACAACAGATAATTTGTGGTCAATTTGTAGGATTTTGTCAGCAGCAGTTTTAAGCTTCTGAGTGATCTTTTCAAAATATTTGGAGGGTATAAGTCCTTTCTAAATACAATTTAAATCTACACCACTGTCAACAAGGGCATTAAGATTAGGTAATATGAATTCATTATTTATAATAAACTTAATGGAAATATATCATTTTTGATATTTTGCCTTTTGAATACTTTATAGTAATCCTCGCAAAAATGTTTCAAAATTATCTTCAAATTGATAGTTGTCTCGTGGATTAATAGATTGAGAATAAGTTGATATTGATTTATTTCAAATCCATTATTC
>CM038232.1:5856376-5933707 GCA_021442155.1 Cymbidium sinense
AAATTTGAAATGAATATGAAACATTATAAATAATGCTATAGCAAATAATTTCATATATAAATTATAATATAAAATGTTAAAAATAAATAAATGTAATAAGTAACCAAAGTAGTAAGGAGAAAGCGGATGAAATTGAATTAAATGGAATAAAAATAACATTTATACTAATTTATATATATTTATATATATACCCCTAAGGAAATGGATGAAACCAATTAAATGAAATAATTATAACATTTATACTAACTGATATATATTTATATATATACGCGTAGAGAAAAAATGTTTCATATTCTTTTTTTTTTCCTTTTTTCTTTAAATCTCTGAAATATCGGTTCATATTATAAGCGGTGGTCGAAAAAGCGTTTCATTTTTTTTTTTAAATATGAAATATCGTTTCATATTATAAACACTTTATATACCTTTTTTATATTAAGATCACAATGACAAGAATAAATATGTCGATCACATAAAATTAAAAGCGTGATCAAAGTATAAAACAAATTTAGCTATATTATTTTACTCAAAATCAATAATAGAAAAGCCATCTAAAAATATCGATACTTCATGCAAATGACCAAATTATTTGCTTGAAAATTTTGAATCATGTACTATGATCTAAAATTTTAAATAATCAATACAAAAGATGAAGAAGAAAAATCATTTCTCAACGATTCAACATGATAACTACTCTGATACTACTTGTTGGAAACATATAAAGATAAAAAAATAAATTTATCTAGTTGATCTCATGTCAAATCATAAAGAAAATTTAATCAGGCGTTCATGAATCCATGGAAGAGCTAATGTGTCATACAATTGAAGTTGGCCTCTAAACCTAGCGCGTTCTGGTCCCGTGTTTTCCTTGCTTCGGCGCAATCAATCGTTGTTCTTCAGCGATTTGGCATCGATCTCTCACCTTTAGTTGGTAATGTAAACCTCTCTGGATGGCGAAAATGGCTTTTCCACGCTTTTGCGACAAACGCACCGGTATGCTCGATCCGGATCCCACCTCGACTTACGTTAAATCTTTCAAGGATGCTCTCTGGGTTAATCCGTTCCCCTTGCGGTTAAACTAATGTCTGCGATTTACGTGGTATGCGCAATAATGTGTGTTGGATTCGATGTGGAAATTCTTGCTAAGCCATTTGAATTCGTTGGTGGGTAAATTCAACTTGAAACGCCCGAATTTAGAAAATATCCGCTCTTTTTTCATAGTCTCAAGCTCACGGGCACTTTTACGTGGGATTGATCGATCGAGGCATGCTAATTCAATTATCAAATGATTTGGATTATTCAAGAGTTTTTTTACGTCGTTCTTATTTCATTTTTCGCCAAATGACTTCTTAAGTGGACACCTAGTTTTGATATTAAAGAGGAATCACCAATTGTTCCTATTTGGCTCGCTTTGCCTAATATGCGCATACACTTTGTTACGCATCAAGTTTTATTTGCTGTGGGGGCTATCTTTGGACAACCTCTTCAAATTGATCAAGCTACGACCGTAAGATCCCGGCCCTCGGTAGCTCGGATACTTGTTGAAGTTGATATAACTAAAAAACATCCAAAAGAAATCTAGATTGGATCTGAAAAAATGGGTTATAATCAAAAGGTTGAATTTGAAAACTTTCCCTCTTTCTGTACACACTGCAAAATTCATGGACATGAACACACAGATTGTTTTATCTTACATCCACATCTCAAAAAAAACAATCTTCCTATTCCTACTATTTCGGTGACTAAGGAACAACCAACTAAAATGACATATGTGCCAAAAGCTAACCAACATAATCATCCTCCACAAAATCACTCTTTACCTAGAACGGCTGAATTGCAAAAGGAGGCTAATTAGGTGTTGAACAATGACATTGATGACACAGCTTGGTTTTGGGAACTTAGAAAATATGCCTACTACTATTCCCATTGGTAACAAGTGCCCTTACAACTAATGACCCAAAACAAAGAAATTCGATGAAATTAGGCTTGGGAACATCACCTCGTAAAATCTTAGTTTGGATCAGCAACAAAATAAAATAAAACAAACCATTAATCTAGAAAAAGAAGATGAAACTATTCCTACATCCCCTAACACTTTGAATGGCCAAAATGATAGCATAACTAATCAGTCATTCTCTGATATGGAAGAAGGGGAAATTACCATCATGATTCCTTTGCTTAATAATGAAACTTTGGATTACACTAACTACTCTTTTTCAGACGGAGATACCTTGGACACAGCACCCTTTCAAACGTTATAAACAAAAAAAATCATTCAAATCCAAAATAACTCTAAAAATGCAACCAGAATCACAAGATCTTCATCAACCCTACACCAACAATAATTTCCTTTCTCCTCATTCTCATCCAATCAATTTTTCCATTCCAACAATTATGATTAATTTCATCATTTGGAACATTCGTGGTATTGGGACTACTCTAGTTCGCAATTGCATTAGAAGCCTCTGTCGCATTCATAATATATCTCTCCTTACTATCACTGAACCACTTATCCACTCTTCTAAGATAGCGGCTACCGCTAGAACATTAGGTTTCCCTAATTTTTCTCACAACATTAATAACAAAATTTGGTTGTTTTGGAATAATTCTATCAAAGATCAATATCCTTGACAACCAACAACAATTAATTGATTTCTGTGGGTGTTTTCACCGTGATGTGCTCTTTTATTTATGCATCTTGTAATAGAGCCGATAGGAACATTCTATGGAATAACTTAAGATCTTTAGCTTCCTCTGTCACTCAACCCTGGATGGTTGGCGGAGATTTCAACACCATCCTCTCTACTTCTGAAAGAAAGGGAGGGTCATCTCCTAATATTAATTCTATGGAAGATTTCGCTAATATGATTCTGGACTGTAACCTTACCGATATAGGGTTCTCAGGTTCCAACTACACGTGGAACAATTCTAGACTTTGGCAACGTCTTGATCGTATCCTTGTTAACCACCTTTGGATTGATCAATGGCCTAATACCTCAGTAGAACACTTAAGTAGAACATTGTCTGATCACGCTCCTCTTCTGATCACTGTGAAAACACCCCCTACTTCAATACCCGCACCAGTCCCCTTTCGCTTTCCAAAATATGTGGTTGCAACATAATGACTTTATGTCGTTGTTTCACTAACTAGACGCCCCTATTCACCCCGATAACTCCATTAAAGGCATGATCTATTTTGGCTTAAACTTAAAAGATTAAAACAAACTCTAAACCGGTGGAATAAACATCATTTTAAAAGCTTTTGCAAATCTTAAAACTATGGAAGATCTTGTTTGCTCTCTTGAAGAAGTTTCAGACCCTAATAAAAATGATGAACTCAACGAAGCTAGAGATAACTTGATTAAATATCAAAACATGGAGGAAACTTATTGGCAAAAGTCGCTACTAAACATATTGCACATACGTAAACACAAAATATTTCCACGCACTTTTCAACAAAAGAAAAGTTATAAACTCGATTAAGAAAATTAAAAAGCAATAATGATAATTGGATATCGGACAAAAATGATATTAAAGACGATTATCCATCATTTCCAAAATTTGTTAAACAACAACATTAACATGGAACTTATTGCTAACCCTCATCTGATTCCCTCAAAAATTACTTTTGATCAAAACATCTCTCTTTGTAGGTGTCCGATGAATTTTGAAATTAGTAATGTTCTCCAAAGCATGAATTCAGATTCGATTGCTGGCTCGGATGGTTACACTACTATATTCTTCCAACAGTGTTGGTCCATTATTAAGTCTGATTTAATTGAAGCCGTTATTGACTTTTTCAATGGCAACCCCTTCCTAGATTCTTTTCTAGCACCTCCATAATACTTATCCCTAAAACAACCATCCAAAACATGGAATGACTTTAGACCGACATGCACCTTTTTTAACAAGCTAATATCAAAATAATCGCCAACCGTATCAACCCTCTGCTGCCAACATTATCTCCCAGAATCAAACTGGTTTCATTAAAGGGAGAACCATAGCTGATAATATCCTTTTAGCACAAGAAATGATTCATGATATTGATGTTCCTATTAGAGGCGGTAACATTGCTTTCAAACTGGACATTTCTAAAGCCTTTGACAATCTCTCTTGGGAATTCCTCGTTTCTATACTCCAACTTTTCGGATTCTCAAATGAATTTATTCGTATCATTAAAAATTGTATCACTAATGTTTGGTTCTCGGTTATCGTTAATGGAGAATCGACTGGTTTCTTCACTTCTAAACACGGCTTACGCCAAGGAGATCCATTATCGCCATTACTTTTTATTATAGCTGTAGATTATTTATCCAGGAGCCTGAACGATCTTTTCTATAATAAGCCAAGTATGATTTACAAAACTCAAGGTGGATTTCCCATTACTCATCTTTGCTTTGCTGATGATTTTATCATTTTCTGCAATGCTTCTATACCGCACGTCAAAACCATTATGAAATTCTTTAAAAAATTTGGCAAAGAAAGCGGTCTCCTCCTTAACAAAAATAAATGTTGCTTCATAACCGCTAATAAAATCAACAATAATAGGATTAATCAGATAACGAGGATCACTAACTTTCATCAACATCATCTTCCGATCAATTATCTAGGTACTCCTCTTTTCAAAGGACATAAACGATCTTACCTTTTTGACGATTTAATCCACAAAATATCCAACCGTATCTCCTCTTGGGAATATCATTTTCTATCCTTTGGAGGGAGGTTAACTCTAATTAAGAGTACCCTTAATTCGATGCCTCTTTATCTTATTCAAACTATCATTCCAACCAATTTTGTATTAATAGAGAGGCTAATTAATAAATTTTTTTGGGGTCTAATACCTCTTCCTCAAAATACACCGGTCCTCTTGGCACAAAATCTGTGGCATCTCTGAGGAAGGTGGTCTGGACTGCAAATTTATCAAAGACATCATCAACGCATTCTCTTATAAACTTTGGTGGAATTTTAGAAGCAACAATAGCCTTTGGGCTAACTTCATGACAAACAAATATTGCCTATCTAAGCACCCATTGAACTGCTCTTATAAAACTAACGCTTCTCCTATTTGGAAAAGACTTTGTAATATCAAATGGAAGGCAGAATCTTTAATTTTTTGGGGCATTAACTCTGGCAACTCTTTCTTCTGGCAAGATAACTGGCTTGGAAATAACTCTTTTGATGAATTAATTTCCTCATGTTCTATTGATACCACCTCATAATAATAAATGGAACTTTTCCAAGCTCATTGATTATATCCCTTCATCCTTTTTAGACAAACTCAATAACATAAACATTACATCCAATAAAAAAGACCAGATTCTTTTTAAACTCTCTCACAATGGAGAATTCAGTTTTAAAAATGTTTGGCTTATTATCAAAGAACCTCGGGATTATTCCAAAGTGTATGCTCGACTTTGGCATAATAATATTCCCACCTCATATTCCATACTCACTTGGCGTATCTTAAAAAGCTTTGTCCCTATTGATTCCTTGATGTGGGGTAAAGGTTTTATCTCCCATCAAAATGTCATTGTTGCTCCCATATTGAAAATGTAAATCACCAGAGTGGAGCGATTGCATCTAAACTTTGGATTTGGTACGATAATCTTTTCTCCATTGACAAATATAACAGCTCGCTTTCTATTTATCAACTCCTCGAGATATATTTTGAAAACAATATAAAAGGTCATATTAAAATTGTTAATGCGATCATTATTCTCTGGTTCATTTGGATGGCTAGAAATGATGCTAAGCATAACGATATTTCTATGAATCATTCCAAAATAATTGCCAAAACTAAATTCAAAATTCGTGATCTATTTAAAGCCAACCTTATTAAATATAAACACTTAAAAGGGTGTAAATTTGTCGCCTCTAAATTGGGTTTGCATTTGCACGATACAAACACCTCTAATCAAGCCAAAATACTTTATTGGGCCAAACCACATGATAACGTTATCAAAATTAACACCGATGGAGTCGTATCCCTAATGCTTACGGTTGTGGTGACATCTTTAGAAATTTCAAGGGTGATGTTCTCATGGACTTTGCTAATCCTATTATTACTAACTCCCTTTTCTGAACTTATGGCAGTGTATAATGCTCTTAACATTGCATTACAGAAAGGTTGGCTTAATATCCGGCTTGAAGTGGATGCCTTACTACTAATTGATCTCCTGCAATCCAAAAAAATGGCAATGTGGAATTATATTATTTAATCAAGCAAACTAAAATTCTGCTCAATCAATTTTGTTACAAAATCACTCATATATGGAGGGAAGGAAATGCTTATGCTGATTACCTTGCTAACTTAGGAACTAGATTGAATGAGCCCACTAATTTTAATAACCATTCTATTCCTAAACACTTACAAGGATTGGTTAACCTGGACAAGACGGGTTTGCCTTACATTAGATCATGACATTTTCGGCAGACTTTGCATCTTGTCTTCATATTTTTCTGAATGCTGAAGCACCCTATCTGCTATATGTTATTGTGGATCTACTGGATACGGTCCCCCATTAAGCATTGTTGCTTCTTTTCATTCAGAAGATCTACTGGGTTGTTGGCCCTGGCTGTGAATATCTCGATTTATGGAAACTGTTTGTGTTTGATGTTATCGTCTGCTGACAGGGGAATATCTGTATGGTTCCCTGGGTTAATTTTGATCTGGATTACCGGTATGGCAGCCCTATCTGCTGCTTGGAAATGCTACTCTAAACAATTTTTCTGGATAATTTTTTGGGTTGTTTGTTACAACTGGATGCATTGCGTTAGGCCTTGCAGCCTTTTTTCACTGCGAAAGATTTCTGGATTGTTTTCGGCCCCTACTTACATCATGCATTGGTTTTGCTATTTTCTAATCCCACATTTGGAAAAGTTTCCTTTGGCTGTGAGTAATTGTTATCCGGTTTACTGCTTGTGGATGCAATTCTTCTTTGGTGATTATGGTGCTTATATTGTCCTTTTATCTGGATCGATTTCTGATATGAATTATCTGGAAAATTTTTCGCTTATATGAACCGCTTTGGAACCGCAGATCTAAATGATTTTCCGGAAACTTGTGGTCATTCCTACTAACCGAATGTTCATATGAGAATTGCAGCTCTAAGTGCATTTGGGGTTTATACTTTGGTTAGTTGTTACATTTGGTCGCCGACATATTACCTTCTGCATTTTGTCACTTCGCATGATTGCTGGGTTGAGTTGGGCTTTCATTTTTTGCTTATGGCCGCAAATCGCTTGGAACTGCAGATCTAAACATTTTTTTTGAAACTTGTGGTTGCTATTCCTGCTAATTGAATATTCATATGGGAATTGCTGCTCTAAGTGCATTAGCTGGGTTTATACTTTGGTTCGTTGTTGTTGTTTTGTCACGATATATTACCTTGTCATTTTAGCGCACGTGATTGTTAAATTGAGCTTTCATTTCTTTAATATGTTGGTTATCGCCTTCTCATCTTTCGGTTGGAAAAGCCATCGGGTGAATATCTCTTCCCTATTTGTCGCTTGTGGTTGACGATCCCATCACCGATTATGATATTCTGGATTACTATTCTCTTATCTGGTTCGTTTCATGACCTGAATTACTTATATGGCACCCCTGAATGCTGCTATTCGTATTGCTGCTCTAAATACAATTACTGGATGTGTATTTTGGATGTTTGTATTTCATACCCTTTGCTGAAATACAATGCTTTACTTTACCACTACTATCCCAAGGTCATTTATAAGGGGAGGGTTTCCTGGGACTCTTTCTGCACTGATATATTCTATTGGGATGGTGTTAATCTCGAGATGAGCTTGATTAGGATTGCGTTATAAAGCTCACTTGTCTATCAACAACGGATGTTTCCTTCTCTGTGTTTATGATGGCGGTGACGATCTCACTTCCTGGTAGTAGCTCCTGTGATGTAACCCTTCTGTTGAAGTTCGGATGCTCATACTTGCATCTGCCCCATCAGGATGTGATTGAGCCTGAGCCTTTTCTATCACATTTCCTTAATATCATTCTCACTTTATGGTGTTTTCCTCCACTTATTGTCGGCATTACCTTAACTGCTATATCTTTTTGCTGCTCTCTTATTATTTTGCAGGTTTGCTCGCTTATTTTACTTTTAATTGTTTTAATGCTTTCTTTGGATTTTGTATGTATTTAGATTGGGATTTTTCTCCTTAGGTTGATTGTAGCTCTTTGAGCAGTAGTTCTGGAGTGTAATCCCTTTTAAGGATCTTGTAACCTTGTTTTTGTGGCAATAAAATACCCCCGTATCATGGGGTTTCCTTAAAAAAATAAATAAATAAAAAATTAAAAAAAAAATGGAAGAGCTAATGCGGGATTTTGGCCTTCCACTTCTAAAAGGGTGATCTTGAGAGAGAGAGCGAGAGAGAGAAAGAGAGAGAGAGAGACTTCTTTTCACTCAAGATGAGATATGAGTAAAATGAGAACTTCACCCTTTAGAATGGGAACCATGACCCTAGTTATACTTGAGTGCATTTTACTTTATTTCAGCTCATCATTAAAATAAAATAAACCCTTTTCTACACATGATAATTCCATATAAAATTAATAAGATTTCTCAAAAGCCTAAAATTAATTAATCTTTATTTGATCACAAAATTATTAGGCTTAAAAAATAAGATAATGCATAATGTATAATTAAATTCATATGTGAGCCCACATTTAAAAATCTCTAATATGGAATCTATGGATGTGCACATCCCCTACATGCAACGCTATAGTATTGAAAATATTTAACTATAATTTTTATTTTTAATCTATGAAGTAATATTTAAATCAAATATTACAATGCATATCTTCTTTAATTATTTAAAAAAATTATAGTTAAAAAGGCCCTTTTTATTTTATTTTTTAGTTTTTTTAGTAACATTTTAAACATTTAAGTAAAAAAAAATGTTATATTTCGATAAATAAATTACCATTAGAATTTTTGACAAATTTTCTCACAGAAAATGAAAAGCTATTTTTTTGGCCACCAAACTAATTAGGTAATGAGATTTTAAGTGGTGCTAGGTTCTTTTGATAATTAATTTAGAGCTAATTAGTGTTAAGTGAGATATGTTTAACCTATTGAAATTTATTTGAGGTCTTATGTTTAATCAATATGGCCAATTCGACAGCTTTGATCTTATAGGGTTAAATAGGTCTATTTTAAGTTAAATTAGTTCAAAAAGTCTAATAAAGCTTCACCAAGATATTATTTGGCTATATTAATTATTGATAAATAATAATGACCTATTAATATGGTAGGCCATGATTATTTTTGAACATAATTATTAATGATCTATTTAGCCTAGGGGATCTTAGTTTAATCTAATTATTAATTATGGTTAGAACATACGAAGTTTGATGGTTTAATCCTTTAACATAGGTTTCACAAATTGATTTGATTCATTGACTCAAAATAACTAATTAAATTTGGCAGTAATTTTTGACATAAATTACTATTAGAATTTTTGACAAATTTTCTCATAGAAATCAAAAGCTAATTTTCTGGCCACCAAACTTATTAGATAAAGAAATTTTAAGTGGTGGTAGGTTCTTCCAATAATTAATTTAGACCTAATTAGTGTTAAGTGAGATATGTTTAACCTATTGAAATTTATTTGAGGTCTTATGTTTAATTAATATGGCCAATTTGACAGCTTTGCTCTTATAGGGTTAAATAGGTCTATTTTAAGTTAAATTAGTTCAAAAAGTCTAATAAAGCTTCACCAATATATTATTTGGCTATATTAGTCATAGATAAATAATAATGACCTGTTAATATGGTAGGCCATGGTTGTTTTGAACATAGTTATTAATGACCTATTTAGCCTAGGGATCTTAGTTTAATCTAATCATTAATTATGGTTAGAACATAAGAAGTTTGATGGTTTAGTGCTTTAAAATAGGTTTCACCAAGTGTTTTGATTTAGTGGGTCAAAATAACTAATTAAATTTGGGGTTAATTTTGACTAGGTTGATCAAAGGTTAAATCTAGCCCCTGTAAGTTTGACTCTAGAGATCTATTAATCAATTAAAGTATTTTGACAAATAATTTAATCACTGATGAAAAAAATTGAATGCTTATACCACAATCTGAATCCACTTAAACTAAGTAGGTCTACCCAAAGGTTTGCTAAGGTTAAACTTATCAATATGAATTAAATTTGATTTGAATATAAATGATTAAAAATCTCTTTAAATGAGTTTAAATCACATTTAAATCCTATGATCATTTTAGGTCCAAATTCTAGTTAACTTTGGTTAAGGGGTTGAATATGATTTTTATATAAGCTACATTAGAATTAAATTTATGAATAAATTAAGAATTTGAATTAAACTAAAATTTGGAAAGGAGAGATAGCTTGGATCATCTCTAGAAAGAGCTAGAAGATTAAGCAAATGATATTAATTTGGTTAAGTACTAATTTAGTTAAGTTTTAATGATTATGACCAACTCAATCTCAATTTAAGCAGTAAATTGAACTTGTCTCACCCAAGTGTCAATATCTATCAGAATTTTGATGTTGTTTATGTTAACAACTACTCATGCATATTCAAATTGGCATATTATAATTAATGAATTCATATTACATAATCTTAATGCCCTTGTTGATAGTGGTGTAGATTTAAATTGTATTCAGAAAGGACTTATACCCTCCAAATATTTTGAAAAGATCACTCAGAAGCTTAAAACTGGGAGAAATCCTACAAATTGACTACAAATTATTTGTTGTAGAATTTATTAAGATGATCTTTATATTACTATGTCATTCTTGCTAGTCAAGAATCTAACTTAGCATATTATTTTGGGAACACCTTTTCTTCTCAAAATAATTCCCAATACAAGGATTGATCATATCAAAATTCAATACGAAATTTGGGATGAAAAGATTATCTTCGATTTATCACCAATCTTAAAGAAATTATTATAAATGAAATAAATAGACTTCATAATAAGTCTATGCATTTAAACTATTTAAAGTTTGAAATTTTGGATTTAACTATGAAATAGAAAATTTCCTATGCTTTAATTATAAGCAAAATCTAATATTGCTTACAATATTTCAAAAACTCTATATGTGGTGAAAACCTAATAGCTTTTCGGAATAGAAAAATACATTCAGTTGAACTCTTGTACATTGAAACGTTCAATGAGCATGACATTCCCACAAAAGCTAGACCATGTCAGATGAATGAATATTATCTAGTTTTATGTAAAGCTGAGATTGTCGAATTACTAACTAAAAAATTAATTCGATAATCTTACTCTCCTTAGACCTGTACAACATTTTATGTTAGGAATGTGGTTGAAAAGGAAAGAGGAAAACCTAGACTTATAATCAATTACAAGCCTCTCAATAAAGTTTTTAAATGAATTAGATGTCCTCTTCCTAATAAAAGAGATTTGTTTAATCCGCATAAAATAAAAATATTTTCAAATTTGATTTAAAATCTAGCTATTTGTCGAGTCAAATAAGAAGATATATATAAAACGCATTTACTATTCCATTCGACCACTACGAACGGAATGTCATGCCATTTTAGCTCAAAAATGCTCCATCTGAATTTCATAAAATGTAAAAGTTGAGATAACTGAATTTGTCCAAATGGAAAAATTCTCCACATGAAAATTAAAATTTTGGAAAGAGAGGAGACCTATGTGTTGTCTATGTCAATTGTTGAAGCCTTCTATCGCTCTGCGTGATTCACAATCTATAGTATCAAGCGAGGAGTTGTGACTTATATTAGGGTTATTATTCTGTGGTGAATTGCGACTTTGATTTTTATTTTAGTTGCCCTGAATTTTTTTTGGCATTGGCAGAGGGCATGCCTTCAATACCCCACTATAGCTCATATATATATATATATATATATATATATATATATATATATATATATATATATAGACATTAAATATATAAATATATTAAAACAATTATTGGGTTGTAGAGCTATGGATTAGATGGTGAACCGGTGCCAATGGTATGGACGTTGGGAAAAATAAGGGCACATGGAATTAGCTTTGAAAGAGAGAATATTATATGTGGACTCCATAATGGGGCTACGTATTGTTATATGGTGAGCCTAATTTTATCCCTAGGAAGCAACGCCTGGTGGAGAAGCATAACATCGATCTGGAACAATAGACCTTAGCTTGAATTAGAGGACGCAGGTCGACATACAACGCCTCGACGCTCAAAGGAAATGTCACGACACTAGGATTATGGCACCAAAATGCAAAATTGACAAAGAGGTTTGCGCCTCGACCCTACAAAGCAGCGTCTCATCGCTTGAACATGCAAAAGTCTAGTAGATCGAAACCAGCACCCAGGTGTCAGGTCACAGCATCGCGGCGCTACAAGAAGACTTCATATTTAGACAATTTTTTCTACAGTTTTGTAATGTTAATGTATTTTTTCTCTTGTGTGTGACAATGAAGTATGTGTCCTAGAGTGACTAAAGTGTAGAGAGGCTCCAGATAAGTGTAATTTATATTATTCTCCTCACTTTTTTCTTTCACAGTGTATTTCTTAGTGGTGTGGCACTATAATTTTTTTTTCAATTCTTGGATATTTTTTCTCATTAAATCTGGTGTCTTCTGTGTGAATCTTTTACTTTAGGTTTTCATTTATTTCCTGTATGCTCTAAAACACTTGAACTGGTTTTTTGCATACTTATGCGATCTATTTACTTCCCAACCCTTCATTCAAAATATGACATGTAAAAGTTTATTTTTTTAATGATAAATTAAACTTATTTTATATTATATTTGACTTTAATTTATAAATCAAACTTATTTTTTAATCATATTTATTGTAGAATATGAGTGTATGGGTACACTGAGTATGCTATCAGTGCACTCAAAGTACTCTAAATTAAATAGCTAAATCATAAGTTAAATATGCATCAAACATCATTTTAATAACTCAGTACTTCTTAGTAATAGATTTTTTGTTGAATATATGAAGTGCACAAAATATACTAAGAGTATGCTCCATGTACTCACAGTAAACCCATGTTGTACTTCATATTATTATTATTTGAAGCATTTTTTAATGATTTCTCATGTTAGATTGGTTCCCTTCATGAAGTTTCATTTATCTGATAATATATTATATATGTATTAAATATAAAGGATAATATTATATAATTAAATATGCTAAATCGATTTAAAGATGGATCCAAGTCCCACAGACAACTTGAAGCTTAATAGACAGTAGTCTACGGGTCAAAAGAAATTTTTTTTTTTGAAGGATGGTTTTTTAGTTTATTAAATAAATAATTAATTAAAAATTATAAAAAATTAAATAATAAATGGGATCCCAAATGGCCTCTAAATTTATATGAAAGCATTCAAGGGCTTCTAAGATTTCTTGTTTAAATAAAGATGCTGATAAAGTTAATTTTTATGAAAATTATTCAATTAAATTTTATATTGGTATACATTGTGATGAAGGGTTTGTTTGGAGAAATTTATAGCTATATTAAAGTTATAGTAAACCGCTGAAGAAGGCTGAAGAAGCTGGTGTGTATAAAATATTTTTATTTTATAATAGTCAAATCGTACTTTTAGCCATCTTCATAGGTAGCTAGGTCGGTTAGAAAACTTAGCTTTCATAGTAGATTATTCAAAATGTAACCAATATACAACCAGAATGTAGTTTCCAAATGGCACTATGGTATATTTTGATCTAAATTTTGATATATGGATAAATGTTTTATTTGATTACATGGGTCACAACAATTTGATGAGAATGTGTAATATAATGGTCAAATATATATATATATATATATGAGATATCAACCCATGCTCCCTTAAGAGATGATCGATATTTTTTAGCATTTTAAATCTCCTTTTTTGTAATGGTAATTGTTTATTGGAGGTTATTTTCTAACTCCCTTACCACATATTTATGAATGGAGCACAATAAAATATTTTTTATTATTCTTTTTTTTTTGGTGAACAAATCCTTCTATAATTAATGCATTGTGTTCATGAGAAACATAGACAAAAAAATGCATTATAAGAAAACCATATTTCATTAGTGCATACATTAAATTTTAGATTGTTGTGATACTTCTAAGAGAGAGATGGCTATAATTAGATTCTTAGTTGTGTAAGGCACTTTAGCCTGAGAAAGGTGTCAACCAAGTGGTCTTGAGTTTAAATTCTTGTATGAGTTGTGTGTGTATGAGTTTGAGATTAAATTTGCTCAAATATCCTCGACAAACAATAAAAAAAATTCTTAGCAACTTTTATATAAGATTTTTTTGATCATTTGGTGCTTTTAAATTTTATTTATTTATTATTTTTCTTTAGAACTAAAGTTTTCTACTTTTGTATTTTTATTCTTAGTTATAAAAAATATTCTTGTTTATCCTTAAAAAATTTAGTGTCTATATATATATAATAATTTTTACAAAATTTTAATTTTATTATTTTTTTATAGAATTTATGTCAAGGTCTTGTCAATGGATGTGCCTTTGGAAACCTAATGATTATCTTTAGAGTTCATCCATGGCATCAAGTGTTTGGAATTCATATATAATCACCAAATTAGATGTATGTATTATGAATGTAAAAATTGTTATTTCTTATTTGTGATGATGTTAATTTATTTTGCACTAAAAAGTGATTAATATTGAACAATATTAATAGTAGAATCAGTCTAAATATAAAAAATAATGGATTGGGCTTTGCATGTATGATGTTAGAGGGAAAATTACTTGATAGGCAATGCATTTCTATTTACTTTCTAAATAGACTAATGAATTATATAAGAGCTTCAAACATTTATGCCTATGGTATGTCCCATATAAGGTATTCTATTATATTTCATCAATGCATATACCTCAAAACTTACATGGAATATTTAAAACATCGCCATGATGAAGAATCATATAATATGCCAATTTGAATATGCATGTGTAGTTGTTAACATAAAGAATGTCAAAATTCTAATAAATATTGATGCTTGGGTGAGACAAGTTCAAATTATTGTTTAAGTTGGGATTGAGTTTCTCATAATCATTAAAACTTAACTAAATTATTACATAACCAAATTAATATCCTTTTTAATCTTCTAGCTCTTTCTAGAAATGATCCAAGCTATTTCTCCTTCCAAATTTTAATTCAAATTCTTAATTAATTCATAAATTTAATTCTATTAGTTATATCTAAAAATCCTATTCAACCCCTAAACTTAAGTTGACTAGAATTTGGACCTAAAATGACCATAGGATTTAAATGTGATTTAAACTCATTTAAAGAAATTTTAACCATTTATATTCAAATCAAATTTAATTCATATTGATAAGTTCAACCTTAGCTAGCCTTTGGGTATACCTAACTTTCTAATTAGTTTAAGTGGACCTGCATTGTGGTATAAGCATTCAATTTCTTTCTTCATTGGTTAAAATATTTGTCTAAATATTTTAATTGATTAATAGATCTCTAGAGTCTAACTTACGTGGTTAGATTTAACCTCTCATCAACCTAGTCAAAATTACCCCCAAATTTAATTAGTTATTTTGACCCAATAAATAAAATCACTTCGTGAAACCTATGTTAAAGGATTAAACCATCAAACTTCTTATGTTCTAACCATAATTAATAATTAGATTAAACTAAGATCCCCTGGGCTAAATAGGTCATTAATAATTATGTTCAAAAATAATCATGGCCTACCATATTAATAGGGTTAGATTTAACCTCTGATCAACCTAGTCAAAATTACTGCCAAATTTAATTAGTTATTTTGAGTCAATGAATCAAATCAATTTGTGAAACCTATGTTAAAGGATTAAACCATCAAACTTCGTATGTTCTAACCATACTTAATAATTAGATTAAACTAAGATCCCTTAGGCTAAATAGGTCATTAATAATTATGTTCAAAAATAATCATGGCCTACCATATTAATAGGTCATTATTATTTATCAATGACTAATATAGCCAAATAATATCATGGTGAAGCTTTATTAGACTTTTTGAACTAATTTAACTTAAAATAGACCTATTTAACCCTATAAGATCAAAGTTGCCGAATTGGCCATATTGATTAAACATAAGACCTCAAATAAATTTCAATAGGTTAAACATATCTCACTTAACACTAATTAGCTCTAAATTAATTATCAAAAGAACCTACCACCACTTAAAATCTCATTACCTAATTAGTTTGGTGGCCAAAAAAATAGCTTTTCATTTTCTCGTGAGAAAATTTGTCAAAATTCTAATGGTAATTTATCTATCTAAATATAACATTTTTTTACTTAAATGTTTAAAATTTTACTCACACTAGCATTCTTACAACAAAAAAAATAATAATAATAATAATAATAATAATAATAATAATAATAATAATAATAATAATACTAAAAAGTAAACTAAAAGGGCATTTTAATTATAATTTTTAAAATAATTAAACAAGATATATAGGTATGCTAAGTCGAATATGTTGTAATATTTGATTTAAATATTACTTCATATATTAGAAAATAAAAATTATAGTTAAATATTTTCAAGACTATAGCATTGCATGTAGGGATTTGTACATCTATACATGGCTTCCAGAAGAGCATTTCAAGCTTGTACTAAAAAAAAAAGTTGATGATTCTTCTTTAAAAATTGCTTAAGAAGGTTTTAAAATTTTCTTAAGAAGAGCTTAGGAAATGGAAGTAAGTTTAATTGATTATTGCTTCTTCTCTTTGACAAGTACTACTTTTATTTACTCTTTTAATTTATTTTTATAAGAAGTTTTCATTACAAATTTTTTATTATTGCACAAATATTATTTTTAAAATTATATTATTATTATTATTATTATTATTATTATTATTATTATTATTATTATTGTTGTTGTTGTTGTTGTTGTTATTGTTATTATTATTTTTATTTTATTATTTATTATTATTATTATTATTATTATTATTATTATTATTATTATTATTATTATTATTATTATTTATTATTATTATTATTATTATTATTATTATTATTATTATTATTATTATTATTATTATTATTATAGGAAGATTTATACACATACCACACATTTCATATACATTTACAAATCTAAGCGTCAAAGTTTGACATTTAGTTATCTAACACATTATAATTTAGTTGTCTAACACTTTCTTATACTTGGAAATGTGCATTCACTTTAAAAAATGAGTGATGATGTGATATTGATGATCGAGGCATTAAATATGTTAAAAGTAAAATTTATATATAGCAACCATCCTCCTTTCAAAACTATAAATCACCATCATATTATATTATTGCCATCACAATTGACTTTAAGAAAATTAATAGACAATCATTGATATGATATTATTGTTGGTTCCTTGTCACAAACTTAAAAGAGTTCTATCAATCCTCTTTAGACATAAGCCGCATAATCATCGGGTCAATATGGCATGAACAATTCAAACAATAATCATTTTTTTCTTTTAGGACTATAGCCCATGTCCTTACAAAGCTGATCATTATATCATATATGTATGGCTGCTATGCTTGATCTTCTATAATACTCTTGAGTGTATTCTTTCATGTATTTATCTCATTTCTTCACATCTTCCTCCATCAATTTCATGCTCAGGAGCCGAAATCCACCATCAAGAAAATGTGCTAGCCACATATCCATAATCTCTAAAGTATATAGGCTTGACAAGCTCTCTGAGTATCCAATTATCGCCATTTGTGGAATCCTGAGATTTATACATTCTCTATCAAAAAAAGTATCATTAAAGTTAACCATTCAAATTAAGCAATTAATAATGCACTATCATGAGCTAGCTATACTACATGAATATTTAATTAATTTAAATATATGCATACCTATAAAGTGGAACAATATTTTCCAAGGAGCCAGTCACAAGCTTGCGCAGAGAAGGAGATTTGATGATATTTCTAATCTTCTGATCACCTCCAAGCATAAAAGATGACCAAATCGCCATTATTGGAACCGATTCACCCACTATAATACTATTCTTACGTAACCCAAAGCTTTTGAATGTTTTAGAATAATGCTCTCACTTCTCACCCTCTCATAGAAATTTTTTGGTAGTAAAGCTAATAAGGTGGAACTCATTGCTTGAAAGAAGCTATGATCTGGAACCATTCCATACCTCTCTATAGGGGTGATTTTCTTGATGTAGCTCTCAACAAACTTAGATATAACCCATCTTGATATCGAACAAAATTTTAAAGTGATATACATATAAATCTAATTATTATTTTTAAAAAAGAAGTGAAATATATTTACTAAAGGAGAAAACATAGTTGCCAAAAGCTTAGCATGATTTCTTCTCGTTTGTGAAAGAGTAGTTCAGAAGTGATTGAAATAATAGTAACCGAAAGGGATACCCCAAACCGAGAAATCTAGTACATTCCATCTTTTAGTTCTAACAATCATTGTGCAAGAAAACTGCACCTATAAGTGCAAAATTAATAAAAGTGAGAAGAAAAGATTTGAGAAATTATTAGTTATGATCTAAAGTATATATATATATATATATATATATATATATATATATATAGAGTGTATATATATATTACATTTTATTGGAGTATAAATTTATGTATTGTCATGTGCTTGTCATACCTCCATTTAATTGTAATACATAGCAAGGTGGGCAATGTAGGTGACAACTTATAAGATTTATTCAAATAATTTCAATGCAGATAATAACAATGAACATACCATTGATATCAACACATTTTGCAGCGATATCGACAACTAATTTGAGGAAATTGACGATAATAATATGTTTTCCTTTGACAAACTCAGTGCTTTCCATATTGGCTAAGTCTAAGGAGTGGATCACCTTACCATTGAAGACCTCAGGGCCTTTGTTCTTAGAAAAGTTGGGGATGTTTGGTAGGCCACTGAATCTTCCTAAGCAAAGGATCACAAAGTCCATAATATGCTCTTATGATGGAGAAAGAATTTTTAATTTGTAGTAAAATAAATATAATTATGATAGGAAACTCAAATTATTATTGAAATAAATGAAATCTTAGAATAATATTTTTTAAGATAATTACATTATAATTAGCAAATATAAAGTTTGAGTAATATATATATATATATCAAATCTAAAGTTTATTTTTCAATTAACATTAATGGATTCAACTGTCATCAAAATATCTTACTCTCCCTAAACATTTGCAAGGTTTGGTTAACCTTGATAAGACTGGGCTTCCTTATATTAGAATTTAGCTTACATGATTTTGTTTCAACTTGGGAATTACTTGAACTTATTCTTTCTCTATTGTAATAATGTCTCCATTGTTGATTTTTGGAATCATGAGTACCTTGCCCAGCAAGTTTTCTTTGTTTTTCTTTCTACCTTTGCTGCTAACATCTGGGCTATTTTTGGGTGGACTCTTGGCGAGCTTGTTTGTATCAACTGCCCTGTTTGTTGGCTGAACTGGATTACCTTGTCTTGGTTTTTTGCTATCTTGGTTTTTCAGGACTCCTATGTTGGCTCCATCCTCTAGGATTTCGGGTCCTATGCTCGCAAGTTATTTCGACATTCCGCTCGGATTTTGGTGTTTGCCGTTCTGAATTACATTCAAGATACCTATTATTATGCTATATCTACTTGGTTATTAACTATGGCATTGTCTACTCTGATTGAGAGGCTTGGATGTTGTTGTTCTAATTGTTGCTGTCCTGGCTATTTTTTTGCCTTGGTTACCTGCTTTCTTATTTTTGCTGGATTCTAATGATGATATTCATTTGAATCCAATTTTTGATCTTTTTGCTAGTGGGTTCCATTGTGGCAATAACCTCTCTGCTGTTGGGGTTGGCTCTCTGAATTCCTGTGCTATTCACGTCTGGGCTATTGTTCATCACCTGTTAGTTATGTTCTTCATTACCTATTGTTGTCTTTATTCCCCACTTGATTCTATTAGGTTTGTGCTACCGTATGTACTGTTTATGTGGATTGGGTGGTATTATGGCCAGTTGCTGCCTTTTGTTGTCTTGCTATCTTGGTTGTATCGATTTCGGTCCGAATGGTGCAACTGCAATGTACCTTTGATTGTATTCATTTGGTGCCTTTTTTTGGTTGCGTCTTTTCTTGTGTTGGATACTGAATAAGGGTTTCAACATGTTGACTTTGTGTCATGCTCTTTCTACCCTTGTTGTTTCTATTCCCAACTGGGTTCAGACTGGCTTGTGCTGCTTTCTCCTTGGAATGATATCTCTTTACTGTCCCTATGTGTCTTGGCTATGGTCTTTTGGTCGCACGCCTTTATTTTTTTGTCTTAGTTATCTCATTCATGTTTTTCTGGATTCTACGGATCCTATTTGGGGATCGCCTCTTGGAATGCAATCTCTGCGGTCCCTTCCCCTTGGCTTTGGCTATCTTGCCGCCTGGCTATTTTTTGCTCTTATCTCACTGTCATGTTTTTTCTGGATTCTAATGTGGATCCTATTTGGACTCCCAATTTTTCCCATCCAAGGATGTTTTGTGTCGCTTACTTGGAATACATTCTCTATTATTAAGGGGTGGTACTATGAACTGCTACTATCTTTTGCTGTCTTGGTGCCTTCGTTTTTTGTTGATATGAATTCTCTGGTCTTTAGTCCAAATTGTCGCTATCGAGTGCTCGATTATCCTTATTTGGTATTTTCTTTGGTTTTGGTTTGTCGCCTTCCCTTACAATTGTTTTTTGCCAACTATTGATATGGATACTAATGGGGGCTTGTTCCAATCAGCATTCATTATACCGATTCATTTTCTGGACTTTACATCTACCTCAAGGCTGTACTTCTGGCCCGACAGATTCAATTATAAATCATATAATTGGAATGGTGTAATTTATAGACTCATTGACTTGTTTAGTAGGATTTCAGTGGGCTATCTCTTCTGCTGCTATTTTCCTGTGGATGGTTTCTATGCTGACCTATTTCATATGTATAAGTATCCTCATGTCAGGGTGGCTATATGGAGAATCATTTTCTGGCTTGGGACCACTCATTTATCTGCCCTTAACAATTTTCTCTTTATATTCTTTATAGTTTTGTTTAGGTTTGCAGGTAATAAAGCCCACAAGACTTTTAACAACTGGTTATTATCTTCTCACAGGTTTGTTGGCTATGATGGCTGTGAAGATTCCACTCTTTTGGTTTGGTAGTAGCTCTTGTGAAGTAACCCTTCAAGTTTGATGCATATTTGACCGCCAACTTGGTGTGACTGAGTGAGCCTTCTCTATCTCTTCCTTACTATCATTCTCGGATTATGTTGTTTTCATTCATCCTTTGTCTCAGATTATCTTAACTGCTCTAATATCTTTCTTATTGCTATTTTGCGTGATTCTCTCTCCTCTGCAAGTTTGCTCTATATTGTCATGCATCCTCAAGTTCTTCAGAGTAATGGCCCTAACCTTCCTTTGGCTTATTATGTTTATCTACTTGTATCTTTTGATTGCTTTAAGGTCTTCTTTTGCTTTTGGATGTACTGAGATAGGGATTTACTCTTAGGTTGATTGTAGCTATTTGAGCAGTAGTTTTGGAGTTTATCCCCTTTAAGGACTTTGTAACCCTCTCTTTGTGGCAATAAAATATCCCTACATGGGGCTTCTTTAAAAAAAAAAAATCTGGCATCAAAATATAAATGTTTAAAAGTTTAATCCCACGTGCGTGCACTTCTCAAAAGAAAAAAAATCCACGTGTTAAATTCAGAAATTACCTCAGAGCTCCATCTTCCTTCTCGATGGTAACGCCACTCCACATCCATCTCCAATGCTTCCGATTCCACCCCACAAATCCTGTGCCACCATCTCCTGTCCGCCCAACATATCCAAACTCATCACCTTCTCTCCGAATCTCACATGCCTTAGAATAAAAAACCGGCGGGCATAGGCCTCCAAGTACTCCATCACCAGCTTGTCGTTTGGCGCTCCGGTGACCGATTCCGGCCACAAAAAGTTGATGAACCGGATCGAGTCAGAATCGGTCGACTGGCGTTGGTCCATACGCCAATGGACCGCCTCAAGACCATAGGAAGCCTTTTGGAGCAAGTACTTGCATGTGACGAGACCGCTGATCCCCGCTCACACAACACACCCTCTTCGACTCCATTAATAGGCTATGTGGGAGTTTCTTCTACCCCTGAACATTATTATATATTGGAGCTCACTCATCAATGTTTAAATAAAAAATAAATAAATAAATTTATGATGCACGGCACTTATGGGGGATGCTTGGCAATGGATTTATTATGGATTTAGCCATCTAAATCCCATAAATCCTATCAAATACCTTCCGAGGATTTAGTAAATTCGTCTGTGCTGTAAATTCGGTAAATCCAAAAATCGGGGTAAATCTTGGATTTATTAAATCCACCGATTCGACGGATTTAACGGGATTTAGAGATCGACGAATCTCGCTGTATGGCGGGAATCAGTTGTCATAACTCCTCCGAACATAGCCTATTTCTTTGCTCAACGGATCGTTCACTCTTCACCGCCAATCAGTCGCCCTACCGCTAGCTAGCCTATGCATCGCCTCTGGATTGCTATCACAGTACTACCTTGGTTGCCTCGTGAACTTCTCTTCTCTGACAACAAGTGCCGCGATCACCTCTACCCTTTTTTTGTTTGTGGAGTTCAAAACTGAGAGATTGGAAACCACGCGGTAGAGCTGGGAGTGGTGGAGTTCGTTTGTGATAATGTTGAGCGGAGGAGTGGTGAGGAAAGGATAGTATTGCTTATCATGGATTATAACTTTGCTTTGCATATTTTGCTTGATACTAGTTACCGGAGTGGTAAATACTGATTTTAAATTTTTGGCACTTAAGAAAACACAAATTCTATAGTTCAATTCATTGAATTACCATAAAAAGCCTTGGATATCAAATGTAAGTTATTTTGTTGATTGGTTTCGACTTTTTTTAGGCACTAGCTTGAAGTTCTAAGTGCACTTAGAAAATTTTTTTACTTGTGTTTGAGCTAGTGTGCATCTAATACGAGATAGAACAATGTGTTGTTAGGTATTGATTAGTCTTCATAACTCGAATTGAAGCACTTCTATAAGCTTTAGTGGAATTTGGTATTGTTGCATTTCTATAATTGAAATTTCTTCATATATACAGGAATTGAGGCAGAGTAATCGCAACGCTTGACGCTATCGAATGAGTTTTAAAATGAAATTATATTATCATAATAATTTTTATTAGATCTAAATAATGTAATATTTATTTATATTTTGTAATGAACATGATATCTTTGTTAAATGATAAATTTTAATTTCAATATTACATTCTTTTTTTATTTATGTTCTTATTCTTTAAAAAAAAATATTATTTAATTTTAACAGATTTAAATCCAAAAATAACTTACCAAGCATCTTTTTGGATTTAGCAGGATTTAATAAATCGATTACCAAACACTTTTCAGGATTTAACAGCTCAGGATTTACTAAATCCATATGTACTAGATTTACTAAATCCTACTTGAAATAAATCCAATCCGTTGCCAAACACCCCATAGTATATTTATATATTTATCATATTATTTTTATATATTTATATATTTAATATATAAAATTATATATTTATTTATCTAATATTTTTTAAGCTTAAAAAATACATTTTATTTTTAAAAATATATTTTTGATGTGATATTATATTAAAATTTAGATAATAAATATGTAAATATATAAGAATTATGTTGTATATAGGCTAAGCCCAATTGTATTACCCAAAAGGGAGAAGAAAAGTAAAGAAAAAAAATACAAACATGATCAGTAAGTCATAAAACCGAATGGACTCAGTAGGGCTCGAATGGCAAAAGGTTCACCTACTGCGATCTCTGGTTGCCAAGCAAGAAACAATAAGCTCAAAGAAACACCTCAAGGATCACATAGAGTTAACAGAGATAGGCCACCCAAGGCCAATATCAAAGAGGAAACTAACTCGCACAGGGATCAAATCGTTCAAGTAAACATCCTTCAACAAAGAAGAGAAAGAGTTGAGAACTCAGCATCAGGCACTTGGCCATCCATGGGAGATCACAAGACTAATAGTGGCACCAACTCGCCCAAAAAACAAGACCCTACAAACTCATCCTTGTCCAACCAAAAGCAAAAGAAAGAACCCAACATTTCCTACCACAAAACTCCAAAGCTGTAAACATAAAACTAGGACAATCAGAGCAAAAGCCCATCAACCCAATGTGACCGAGACATGCTCAGCATCCATACCACTGTAATTCCTCCACTTCTCCAAAATAGTAGAGACAAAAGTAAACCAAGCATCTTTGAACTTCCAACGTCTAAGTTTAAAAACAACTCTAGTTTTGATCTTATGACATAGTGTAGTGAAGGAAACCTCTTGCTTCTGGAAAAGCCTATTGTTTCTTTCACACCATATAGTGTAAACAATAATCGCAACGGTTAGTAGATACAAACACTTCAAATCCTTGTGCTCATGGATAGAAGAGGCAGCAAGCACTTGTTGTAGAATGGGTTGAAACAAAAAAAAACTCCCATTGGGCAAAAGATTTCTAATAAGTTTAAAGGAAAAGGGACAGGCAAAAAAGAGATGGGTAAGAGATTCCTTTTCACAATGACAAAAGCCGCAATCGAGAATAGGACCAAGACCACAGAAGTTGAGTACATCAGAAATTTTAAGCCCTTCGATGATAGCCATCCAGCAAAAAATTGCATAGTTAACATCATAGCTTTTGAACCAAATATCATTAAACCACTCCACTAATGGTGAATTAATAAAAATAGCATCCAGAATCCTTCTGTTAGAGATTCCCTTTACACAATTCTAGAAAAAGGTATCCGACCTAGGAGAAAGCGGTAGAAGTCTAATAGAGTTAAAATAAGCTGGGTTCCTAACTTGGAGCGAAGAGACCACTTTGGAGTCCGATTATAGAACTTAGAGGGGAGGTTCTCGATAAATCAAACAAAGAAAAGCATTTAGACCCATAAATCTCTAAAAGAGATTTACCCTAGCACCAAGGATCAAAGAAAATGGAGCAAGATAAGCCATCCCCAATCGAGACATAAATCTGCCTATGAAACCACAAGGCATAGAGCTGGAGTTCCCTCCATAGAGCAGAGGAGAAGAGAGATCTATTCCAAATTGAGCCATACTTGTTCCCACACCAAGCAGGAAACAAGGTAGACTGATTGAAGACTTTCCATAGAATCTTGATTTTACAGGGACATTTAGTGTATTAGCATTGGAGGCCCTCATTTCCCTCTAGTTAAAGTTGTCCTATTCCAAGAGATTATTTGTAGTTTCTTAACCGTATCATCGTGAAAGAAGAATTTCAAAGTAATAGAGGTGATCTTCTTGAGTATATTCTTAGGGAGTACCAAGGCCCTTAACCAGTAAGTTAAATAACTGTTAATCGATGATCTAATAAGCTGTAATCTGCCCCCAAAAGAGAACCACTTGAATTTCCAACCCACAAGCCAGGAGGAGAGCTTGTCCAGCAAGGATGTAAATGATTATATTTCAGGGTTCCCGCCACTAGAGGAAGACCCAGGTATTTAAGAGGGAACACACCCTTGTCAATATTCAAGATGCGACTGTAGGGATCTGCTTCCAAGGATGACTTAGAGAAGCAGATTTTAGATTTAATATAGTTAACTTCAAGTCCAGTACATGAGAAGAAAGTGTTCAGGGTCTCCTAAAGAGCAAAGCCAGTTTGGGAGCCGACTGCCCCTAAGATAAGGATGTCATCAGCAAAAGAAGATGACAGATAGAGCAGTTACCTGAAGCCAGTGGTTTGAAAGCAGAATCCAATACACTTTTGTCCAGAAGACATGAGAAAATGTCCAGAATGATGGTAAAAGAAAAGGAGATAAGGGGCACCCTTGTCTAAGCCCAATGGAGGAGGAGAAGTAACCTTTAATTTGACAATTTAGAATAATGAAAAAGGAATATCTATATACATGCCTCCACCCATTTGACAAATATCCAGGGAAACCTTTCTAGGTCATCGAGGAGAAGGGTCTTCGATTAACACAATCAAAAGCCTTTTAAGGTTAGTCTTGATGAAGAAGGAATTATGGTGGCTCTTTTGGCAAAATTAGCCCATATCTCATGTGCAAAGCGATGTTATCCACTATATCCCTTTTCTTAATGAATGCGATTAAAGTGAATGATGCTTGGGAGAATATGTTTAAGTCTATTAACAAGAACTTTAGCGATAACCTTAAAGAAGGTATTGCATAAGAAAATAGGCCTAAAATTAGAGAAGGAATTTGCATGTTTAATTTTAGGAATTAGCGTAATGATCTGCTTAAATAAATCAAGTAACTTGAGTTTTAAAGAAGTGGTGAATTGCTAGCGGAATTGCCTTCGATAATGTCCCAACTTTGAATAAAGAACTTTGATGTAAAGCCATCGAGCTAGGGATTTGTCCCCATTAATCCCATGAAGAGCGAGAGAATCTCGTGGTTCAAAAATAGGTCAGATCAACATAATGCGAAGGGGAAATGGTATCACCCATCAGAATATCT
Source organism: Cymbidium sinense (assembly GCA_021442155.1). NCBI lineage: Eukaryota > Viridiplantae > Streptophyta > Magnoliopsida > Asparagales > Orchidaceae > Cymbidium > Cymbidium sinense. Next base: position 5,882,883 of record CM038232.1, read on the forward strand.
AAAGGGTTATCTAGAGTAAAACTTGGCTTATTAAAAAGGAAGTAATAGTAATCACAAATTTCATCAACAATCTCTTTTGGGTTGGATAGAACACCATTATCAGTGAGTAGCTCTTTAATTAGATTGGTATTCCTCCTCTCCTTAATAGAGTAATAGAAAAACTTTAGATCATCATCTGCATGAGTAAGCCAGAAGCACTTGGCATGCTGCTTGACCTAAAGACTCTCCTTTTCGCAATATCCATGTATCTAGCATTAACATCCTTGATGTTGTGGAGATATGTCATATTAAGCGGGTCGCTCTCCAAAAGTTACAAAAAATGCTCCTAATCCTTTTTAAGTTTTTTCAATTCTTGTCAAGTGGAGACTATTCCCTATAAAAGCTCTTAAGGGATTCTCTAACTCATTTAAGCTTCTTAAATAGCACAAAGGAAGGGTCACCAATAACGAGTAGAGACCATGTACTTTTGATGATATCAACAAAATTGGGATGAAGCACCCAGTAATTACGGAACATGAACCTGTGAGGCCTTTGTTCATAGTCTTGAAAAGAAATGATCAAAGGAGAGTGATCCAATGAGAGAGGAGGAGGAGCCTTGTAGGAGGAAACAGGAAAAAGGTCTAGCCATGATAAATTGCATAGGACACGATCAATTTTGGACTTAATCAAATTGTCAACTCTTTCATTTGACCAAGTGAAAAATAGCCCCGAACTAGGAAGATCAAGTAACACCGCTTGGTTCACACAATCTTTAAAGTCAGATAGTCGATTAGGAGGAATCAAGTTTCCCCCATCTTTATCATGTGAATAAAGAACGCAATTAAAGTCTCCCAAAAGCAGCCAAGGAGAGCCCATGGAGCTAGAAATAAGTTGAATAGCTTCCCAAAGCAATTTTATGTCCAAAGCATCATTGTGGGCATAAACCCATGTAACATGGAACCCTTAAAAAAGGGAGAAGAGACATCTCCATGTATAAATTGATACGTGGTAAGAAGTGGAGTAAAGGAGAGAACATCCAAATTCCATTTCATCCAAATGCGACCCCCGAGGCAGCAATCAAAATTGTCAGAGCTTCCCTCAAAGGGAAAAAGGGTAAGTTTTCTGTTTGAAGAAACATCCAGAGAAGAATCCATGCATAGTTTGGTTTCCAAAAGGTAAAACATAACAAGTTGAAAGTCTTTAATAGTTCTCAAATAGTCACGGGTTCAACCCATAACTAATAGTCCCCGCACATTCCAGTAACCTAGATTGGGGAGCTGCATAAGGAACAATTAATTGTTTTTTCCTTTCTTCTTAGCCTTTTGAGCTAAGGAAGAGAGGGCAGCAGGGGACTTGGACACACTCTTATCTTGAGTATTTTTCCTAGGTGTTTTGGGGAGAGAATCCTGGGGTATTGTGGTAATGTCCTTAGAAGGGGAGCACGCAAACGAATGAGTGGTTATGTTGTAAGTAGAGTTTGTATTAGAGGTTGTAAAAGGATCGACTGTAGCTTCACTCAAGGGAGGATCTGCTTCCTCCACCGGGAGGTGGGGACTGGCGGGAGTTGATTGAGGTCATTGATGGGGTTGGAATTCAGTGAGAGAAGGATATTCTCAGAGTTCGGTTCTTTAGAAGCTAGAGATTGAGGGGCCATTTCTACAAGGGGGGAAGAAGAGGACAGGATAACATTCTTAGTAGAAGTTCCAATGGTTGCTACCATATGTTGTGGGATTATCTGAACCTTGGGATGCCTACTTCTGCTACACCCACAAGCTGGCTAACGAGCCACGGGGTTAAGAGGGCATTGGGTATCAACATGTGAGAAAGTAGAGCATTTTCTACAGGCCTGAGGCTTCCAATCAAAGATAATTGCTTGCTCAAATTTAAGCACATTTAGGTTCAATGACAATCCGAAGAGAAGATGAGGGGTTAACGCACATAGATCCTAAATTTAGAGATTTTGAAGCAGTGAGGCTGTCAACCGCAAGGGGAATGCTGACTTTGTTGGCGAACATAGAGAGACCTACCTCATTCTAGCAGCACAACGAAAAATTAGGAAGTTTAGTCCAAAGAGAAATTTCAGAAAAAATTTCTTTTATTGGCTGGAAATCCCAAAACCACTTTTTAAAGATAAAAGGCCTCCCATTAAGGAAGCAAGGTCCACTATCCCAAACCAGGTCATAGTCTTCTTTGGAAGAGATTTTGAATAGAAAGAAATCGCCCTCAAGAGTAAGTAGATCCAGGTGACCCTTGAAAGACCATTTCTTTTTGATAGCGGCCAAAAGAGCGTCATAGAAAGGTCACCTCCCGATGGCATGATCAACTAAGGAGAGTTGCCATTCTCTCTGGCCGGTGTTGAACTCGGCCTCCGAGAAGCAGATTTCTTCATCAGAAGAGGGAGCATAAGATAGGGAGAGAGACTTACAAGAGACGTTGTGCGAGTTTAAGAGATCCTTCCAATTGCAATAGGTGGGGTTGCAGGGATTGAGGGGAGCTCTAGGGTTAGGAAGCGCCTAGAATAGAGCGTGAGTATTTGAAAATGGAGGGAAGGAAGATGTGGATGCTAGGTCCAAACTCATGATTTAAGAGGGATGAACCGCACACGGAGATCAAAAGCTCAAGAAACAAGACTTCCTCCTTGATGGAGGCTCAGACAGAGTGCTCTTCCACGCTCCAAGAGTAGCAAGAGGAAGCGTACCTTCTATTGAGTCCTCCCCTGAGAAGAGCGACCGACTCCACCGGCACCCGCAAATGGAAACCCTAGCTTTCATATGCCTATTGGCGATGGATTTTGGTTTGGGATGATTATATCATGCATTCGATATATAGAGAAAATGCATATAATATTTGTCAGATATATTAGAAATCAATTCGATTAAAATAATAATATTAATGAAATAAACACATGTACTTTAACAAATTGAATTAAAATTTTATAAAAGAATATATAATTTTACGTGTAAATCATTATTATTTAATTTTTATACTTATTATTTAATTTCTAATATGGCAGAGTAAGTTCTGAATTTTTCATTTCCTGTAGGAGTAAGTTTTGTATCGACTTCTGAACTTTTTTTTTCCCATCATTTGTATATTGATACACATACGTTAGAATTAAATGATTTATTATTATTATTACTGTTTTAAATATTCTACTAATTTATTTTCTTTGTTTTTCTATTTATAAAATAAAAAATTGTAATATTATGTCACCTATTCTATAATTTTAATAATTGACATATCTAATATTTGTATCTTATCATGTTCATATCCTTGATGATATCTCATCAATAAATTTTAAAAATAATAATAATGAGAATAATAAATAAATGAAGATCGGGCATATATAGAAGAAAGATTAATTATTATATCAATTAATTTGTATATATATATCATATTTTGTATATATTTATCATCATCAACTCTTTTGAGTCCTCATGTTGTTTTTTCAAGATAATGGATCATTTGAAAATTGTCATGATGGTATATTTCATGCTTAATATATTAAAAAAAAGTTTTTATGAAGTATTTCTATTATACTAAGGGGTTATTTGGATTGATAATTTTTAGTGCAAAGTAATATAAATGAACGGGATTTTAACCTTTTAAGATATTGGATCATTTGAAAATAGTCATGATGGTATATTTCATGCTTAATATATTAAAAAAAAGTTTTTATGAAGAATTTCTATTATACTAAGGGGTTATTTGGATTGATTATTTTTAGTGCAAAGTAAAATAAATGAACGGGATTTTAACTTTTTATGTGTTTGGCATAGTGCAAAATAAGATTCTAAAATAATACAATATATTTAGAATATAATGGAAGATATAATTTTGTTATATTTGGATTCATCTGATTAAGATGAACTCCAAATAAACCGACCAGTATAAATATGGGTGGAACTGTCCATAGTTTTTTTTTTTAAAATGTAGTTTTTTTAATTCCTTTTCCCACTCTAATAGAAGATCTTGCCCAATAAGATAATTTTTTTCTTTCTTAGTTAAAACTTATATCCAAAATTATTTATGTAATTATATATTCTAAGTTTAATTATTTTTATTACTACAACTTATTCATTTTGATCATAATAATATATGAAAATATATTTTATTAAACATTTTGATCAATATTTAAAATGAACAACCCACATAAGTACACACAATAATAGAATATTTTCTTCAGTACCCTATAAAGAAAAGTAATTTAACCTTCTCAAGCAATTTGGGACTAAATAAGATGAGCGTGTTTTATTATTAAATATAAAAATATATTAATGGGCAATGAGGTCTACTATTAAACATAAAATAAGTAATATGCACCAATTATTAGCATTACATTTTAGCATATTATTATTATTAACTATATTTATAATTTTATTAATTTCAAGTAATATAATTTTACTTTTAGAGCTTTTATATTATAATTATGTTTTTATTTTAACTTATATATGTTTATATTTAAATTATAAATTTATTTTTAAAATATTTAAATGCATTTATTCATATTTATAAATCATATATTTTATATACATATTAATGATTATTATTAATTATAATTTATATGATACTTAATCTAACATTAATATTAAGTATCTCATAAGATTTTAATTAAGATTTTTCTCAAACTTTTATTAATTATTTTTTTTGTAGAAACTAGAACATAACAATTATATATTTATATATTTTTCTTATTTTTATGAAACATAATAAAATTATCATAAATCTTATATAAAAATATGATTTATATTTAAAATTTTTAATATTTAAATTATAAAAATAATAATAAATTTAATATTATTCTCAAGTATCAATAAATGATAATAAATTTTTTTGTCATGAAATTTTGATGATTAACTTGCCTATCAAAAAGTGTGTGATTAGAGTGTAAAGCATTATTGCGATCTCGCAATTTATTATTCGCGTGAGTGTAAGCGTATAGTTAATAAAATTTCTTCAAATATGAGTTGATACATCCGAAAATTAATCGATCAAGAATCTCGGGCATTTTGAAATGTTTCGATCTAATCGATTTCGCAAACTAAATGAGCCTCGATGACGAACATAGCAACATCAAGCATAGTCTGATCCGAGCTCGAATCGACTCAGATCAAGCTATCGGAGTATAAAAATGGATCCTGATCCGCCAAATGGTCACCAAAACTAACATATTTATAGTCAGATCGAGCGGCTCGTCAAGACGAATCCAACGAATCCAAGATCACCCAATTCTGACATCATTAAGGCACGGATCATCGAATACACCGCCGATCGAGGGGATCGCTGGGCGTCCGATGGGAGTGGTTGGAGTTTTCCACGAATTTACAAGGCTCGCCACTCCCAAAATCTATAAATAGAGCTTCATTCTCACCTTAGAGGGGACACCGATTTGAAGACCGAGAGCTCGAGAACCACCGCCGACCTTGGCGCCAAGATCTATCGACAAGTGCCACCACGAAGGTGCAAGATCGTGAGCTCGCCTTAGGAGATCACCCGGAGGACTAGAAAAGACCGCTTGCCGCCTTTCTCACGAAGATCAAGAGGTTGCTCCTAAGATCGTCGCCGCTTTTGGGAAACTTCTCCTTGGGTTGGAGTTGACCGATATTGTATTTTTCTACACTGAATATTGTTTCCGCTTAACACCTTCTTCTCAACTAACGAAGCAAGGACGTATCTTTTGAACACATAGTAAAGTTCTGAGGGCAAGGCCTGTGGTTTTTCCTTAACGGGTTTTCCACGATAACCCTGTTCATATCCCCGCTTGTGTGTTGGATAATTTTGGGCTACGAGAAGATCTCGCATCTACCGGAATAAAATTCTCAAGACGCAAGCTTGCCGTCTGGGAAAACAGTTCCCCATTGCTATATATCTCCAATATGGTTGGTAAACGGGATTTGCGCTCCAACGCTCCTCATTCTCAGGATCATGGACGCCAAGTCTGCAACACTTCTCTACATAATAGACTTTTGTCCCCAGGTGAGGGTCCGTCAGGCCCCTCTTTGGAAGATCACGTTCAAAGGATGGAGGATTCCCAGAATGAAATTCTTCGACTCCTGCGAGAGGACCGAAAAGCGTTCCAACACGCTGGAAGAGCCACGGTTCCACGGCCCTCAGATAATCTAGATTTTCTTCCTGAGAATGATTACCCGAGAATGCCGGATCAACAAGTAGAGAACCCCTTGGCACCACATCCAGATGCTAAACTTCTGGATACCGCCAGTTCTACTCACCCCACACGAATGACTCAGCCTCTTATCGGTGAAACTCCACGTCACCTTATACGCGATGAACTACGATGACTGGTGCAGGAAGAGTTCCCGGCAAACAATCTGAATGATCCATTCTCCCGCCGCCTCTTCCAAAACTCATCCCCGCTGAGATCATCTCAATACCCGACGACGATTCAAGCTTCCCAGATGGACCTTTACAATGGCACAACCGATCCAGACGAGCATATCGATCACTTTGAACGATCATGCACATTCGGAAATGACTCGTCTTGTGTCGTATTCCGTGACTCTCAAAGGACGCTCAGATTGGTTCTATTCGATCGCTAAGGGGTCCGTCCGATCATTTGGAGAGCTCACCAGATTTTTTGTAGAACAGTTCCTGGCGAACAAGAGAATCATCAGGGATTCATCACATCTCTCCGGAATCCGCCAGAATGATAGAGAGTCCCTCAAAGAATACTTCCAGAGGTTCTCCTCTCCTGATACCGTGAGTAGATCCGAACTTTTGAGGGCGTGCTTCTGAGGACTCGCCGGATACTTCTATTCATCATTAATGCGGAGACACCCATTCCTATGTCGACTGGTCCACGAATAGAGGCACAAATCTCCACAAGCTATCGCTCATCAGCTTGAACCACCAAGCAGCAAGCGGAAGAAGGTTCCCAAAGGTGATGTTCAAACATCTCAGAAAAAGAAGAGAGACAGCAACCTCCCCAAAACCTCCTCAGCAGCGACCTCGATGACTCAATCAGAGAGGAAATATACGGCTCTCAACACGTCATGCGCGAACATCCTACTAGCTATTCAGGAAGAGGATAGCGTCAAGTGGCCGCGACCTTTAAAGCCTGGAATTGGAAATCAAGAGAAATTCTGCCACTTTCACGCAGCTGGTGGGCACACCATCAAGAGTGCCACCAATCAAGGAAGAAATCGAAAGACCCATTCAATAAGGATATCCACGTCAATTGGAAAAGAATCAATCGACTCATATGAACATACCCCCAACTGGGGGGCAACTCTTAATCTCAAAAGATAAGCAAGTCAGCAACACCAACGAAAAGGCAAAGATCAATGGTCAACTCTGGCTACAAGCTCATACAAATATTCGACCTCTTCCATACGGGTTAACGTCATCGAGTAAACACTCTGACAAACAACCCAGGATAGGTCAAAACGTCCTTGGTGGACTTCCCGCGACCTCTTCCATACGGGTTAATGTCATCGGTAAACACTCGACAAACAACCCAGATAGGTCAAAACGCCCTTGGTGGACTTCCCGCCACCTCTTCCATACGTTAACGCCATCGGTAAACACTCGACAAACAACCCAGTGATAGGTCAAAACGCCCTTGGTGGACTTCCGACCTCTTCCATACGTTAACGCCATCGGTAAACACTCGACAAATAACCCATGATAGGTCAAAACGTCCTTGGTGGACTTCCCGCGACCTCTTCCATACGGGTTAACGTCATCGAGTAAACACTCTGACAAACAACCCAGGATAGGTCAAAACATCCTTGGTGGACTTCCCGCGACCTCTTCCATACGGGTTAACGTCATCGAGTAAACACTCTGACAAACAACCCAGGATAGGTCAAAACGTCCTTGGTGGACTTCGCGACCTCTTCCATACGGGTTAACGCCATCGTAAACACTCTGACAAACAACCCAGTGATAGGTCAAAACGCCCTTGGTGGACTTCCGCACCTCTTCCATAGGGTTAACGCCATCGAGCAAAAGCTCGACAAACAACCCGTGAAAGGTCAAAAGTCCTTGGTGGACTTCCCACGGCCTCTTCCATACAGGTTAGCGTTGACGAATAATATTTCGACCAATAACCTAGGAAAAGTCAAAACTTTGTACCCACTCCACACAGGTTAATGTCATCGGATAACACTCTGACAAACAACCTCGGATGGGTCAAAAATCCTCAGCGGATTCAATTATATCTCTAACATGCAAGTTAACGACATCAATTTCAACTGTTGAACCATCCATTGAAGTTTCAAGAAATCTTATTTCCTACAAGGAGGGACTACATTATCTCCGTTTAATGCCGCGACCATGACCGACCATCTTCGCTGGCCACCACCACGGTCATACCACCAAGCCGTTTATTATTCCGCCAACTATCGACATCGCCCGCCACGACAATCTCCGTCATCTTTCGCAACCTTCGCTGCACCACCATCTTCGCGCTATCTCAGAATACCGACGTGGCCACCACCGCTGACTACTATCGCTATTGTCGCCGCTGACCATCCCGCCGGCCACTCATTGCTCCTCGCTGCGATGACCGTTGCCGGTCATCGCCATCCTTCGCCGGTTATCACTATCACATCGCTTGGTCTCGCTGACTACCGACGGCCGCCACTGCCGACCACAAGTGACTTGGTGGACTTCCATGACCTCTTCCATAGTGTTAATGTCATCGGGTAACACTAAACAACCTCGGATGGGTCAAAGATACTCAATGGATTCTACCTTAACTCTTCCATAAGAACGCCATCGGTAACACTCGACAAACAACCTCGATGGGTCAAAGATCTCGCCGGATTCAACCTCAACCATACAGTTAACGCCATCGGGTAATACCTCGACAAACAACCTCGGATAGGTCAAAAATTCTCAACGGATTCAATTCGACCGGTTAACGCCATCGGGTAACACTCTGACAAACAACCTCGGATGGGTCAAAATCTCAGCGGATTCAATTCAACCTCTTCCATACAGGTTAACGTCATCGGGTAACACTCTGACAAACAACCTCGGATAGGTCAAAGATCTCCGTCGGCCGCCAACCATTGTAGCCGATCACCGCCGCCGACTACCGTCATCGGCCACTGCCGCCGACCATCGCCGACAATCTTCGCTGGTCACCACCACCGTCACTCACCACGCCGTCATTCCGCTTAACTATCGACATCGCCGCCGCCGACAATCTGGTCATTTTCGAACCTTCGCCGGCTACCACCATCTTCGCTGCCATCTCAGACACCGACGTTGCCGCCGCTGACCATTGCCGCTATCGCTGACCATCCTCGCTGCCAAACCACTATTGCGGCCTCATCACTGACCCGCCGGTCATCGCTGCTTATCCGCGGCATCACTATCGTTGCGTCATTCCGCTGACTACGATTCCATGCCACGCCGATTACAAATGACTTGGTGGACTTCCATGACCTCTTCCATATAGCCATCGGTAACACCCCGACAAACAACCTCGATGGGTCAAAGATCTCGCCGATTCAATTCAACCTCTTCCATATAAAGCATCGCCATCTAATACCGACAAACAACCTCGATAGGTCAAAATCCTCAACGGATTCAATTGACCTCTTCTACAGTTTAACGCCATCGCTAACACTCGACAAACAACCTCGATGGGTCAAAATCTCGCCGGATTCAATTCAACCTCTTCCATACGTTAACGCCATCGTAACCGACAAACAACCTCGATGGGTCAAAATCTCGCCGGATTCAATTCAACCTCTTCCACACGTTAACGCCATCAAGTCACACTCAAACAACCGATAGGTCAAAATCCTCAACGGATTCAATTAACCTCTTCTATATAGTTAACGCATCGTAACACTCGACAAACTACCGGATGGGTCAAAAAATCCGATTCAATTCAACCTCTTCCAGTTAACGTCATCAAGTCATACCCTGACAAACAACCTCAGATAGGTCAAAAATCCTCAACGGATTCAATTCGACCTCTTCTATACAGGTTAACGTCATCGGGTAACACTCTGACAAACAACCTCGGATGGGTCAAAAATCCTCAGCGGATTCAATTCAACCTCTTCCACACAGGTTAACGTCATCAAGTCACACTCTGATAAACAACCTCGGATAGGTCAAAGATCTCCGTCGGCCGCCAACCATTGTAGCCGATCACCGCCGCCGACTACCGTCATCGCCATCGCTATCATCGCTGATAATTCGCTGGTCACCACCATCTTCGCCGGTTATCTGCCGACCATCGATTTCGCCGCTCGGATATACTATATTGCGATTAGCTCTGCTGGCGCCAACCATCGCTGTCGGTCACCACCGCTGACTACCGCCGGCCACTACCGCCGACCTTCGCCGGTCACTACCGCCGACCTTCGGCCACTTCATACCAACCATTGCTGCATCTTCCGGCCACCACCATCGCCGCCGGTCATCCCCGCCAACTACGACGCCGCCGCTGCCGACTACTGCCGCTATTGCCGCCGCCACCGTCGCCGACTACCATCGCCGGGTTCTACCACCATCACCGCAACTCGTGACGATCGAGATAAAATTATTCCAAGAAGAGTGCCCAAACTCACCAGGGGGAGGGCTATGCACTCTAGCTTGGTGGAGATGAGGTGGTAGAGGTTGATCCAAGAAGAGTGCCCAAACTCCCACCAGGGGGAGGGCTATGCACTCTAGCTTGGTGGAGATGAGGTGGAAGAGGTTGATCCAAGAAGAGTGCCCAAACTCCCACCAGGGGGAGGGCTATGCACTCTAGCTTGGTGGAGATGAGGTGGTAGAGGTTGATCCAAGAAGAGTGCCCAAACTCCCACTAGGGGGAGGGCTATGCACTCTAGCTTGGTGGAGATGAGGTGGAAGAGGTTGATCCAAGAAGAGTGCCCAAACTCCCACCATGGGGAGGGCTATGCACTCTGGCTTGGTGGAGATGAGGAGGTAGAGGTTGATCCAAGAAGAGTGCCCAAACTCCCATCAGGGGGAGGGCTATGCACTCTGGCCTGGGGTAGAGGTGGATCCAAAAGAGTGCCCAAACTCCCACCAGGGGGAGGGCTATGCACTCTAAGAGGAGAAGAGGAGATGAGAAAAGTGTGCCTTTCCCTCTTACCTTAGGGGGGTTTTTATAGACCCTTTCTAGGGGCAAAAGGGTAAAAACTGCCCAAAACCGCCCGAAACCAAATCCCAAAATCATTTGGGTCTGCGCCGCTGGCCCGCTCAAGGCCTTGGTACACGCTGCATACAAGGCCACATCGCGCCAAGATGCCTCATGAAACCATGAGCGACGCGGCCAAACCGCCGGCCACGGTCGTGACCGCTTCGTCCATGGGCGCTAATCGGCCATGGGCCAACCGCTGCCACGGGTCGCGAATCGCCGTGATCGGGAAACCGCCGCGACACCGACGCTCTTCGCAGCCGATCGCCACGGGTCGAACTGCCGGCCAGGTTATTCCTCACGACCTGCGATTCACGCCAAGGCTGATCGCCACCGACCGACGTCCCGCCGTTGCAAGACTGATCCCGCCCGCGACTACCGGGTTCACATATAGACCGGCGATTCAGATCCCGCTCAGCTCAAGGCCCTGCCTGCGGACCACCGAGGCCCATCACATGACCCGCCGCTGAATCATTCGCCACATCACAGGTAAGGCAAGGCTCGGCTTCACATGTGGCGCTGCACGCTCATACCAAGCTCTTGCTCGCACTGGATGGATCCAGAACTCAAAATTCGCACAAGATACCTACATGCATTTATGCCGCAATGCCTTCCGTAGTCATAATCTTGTGCTCTATGAAGATCTTTTCTCTCAAAATGCTAGCTTGATGGACTCTCAAATTTCATTGAAGAATTTGCTATTTTCAAGTATTTGACATATATTTTTTGGATGACTGAGATAATGTCACCCAAAAATAGGGGGGCAACTGATACATCCTCAGAAAATTAATCTGATCAAGCACGAATCTCAAGGCATTTTCAGAAATGTTTCGATCTAATCATCGATTTCAGCAAACTTACAGTCAAACTGACCGTCTCGATGAGACGAACATAGCAACATCAAGCATAGTCTGATCCGAGCTCGAATCGACTCAGATTAAGCTATCGGAGCATGAAAATGGATCCCCGATCCAAATGGTCACCAAAACCGACATATTTATAGATCGAGGCTCACAAGACGAATCCAACGAATCCAAGATCACCCAATTCGACATCATTAAGGCACCCAGATCATCAGAATACACCGCCTGATCGAGGGGATCGCACTGGGCCGTCTGATGGGAGTGGTTGGAGTTTTCCACGAATTTACAAGGCCTGCCACTCCCAAAAATCTATAAATAGAGCTTCAATCTCACCTTAGAGGGGACCGAAATCTGATTTGAAGACCAAAGAGCTCTGAGAACCACCAGTCGACCTTGACGCCAACGATCTATCACCACCAGTGCCACCACCAAGTCTCAAGATCGAGCTGCCCTTAGGAGATCGCTGAGGACTAGAAAAGACCGCTTGCCGCTCTTTCTCCTCAAGATCAAGAGGTTGTTCCCGTAAGATCGCCCGCCGCTTTTGGGAAACTTCTCCCTTGGGTTGGAGTTGACCGATATTGTATTTTTCTACACTCGAATATTGTTTCCTCAGAAACACCTTCTTCTCAACTAACGAAGCAAGGACCTCAGATCTTTGAACACATAGTGAAAGTTCTATAGATCGGCAAGGCCCCGTGGTTTTCCCTTAACGGGTTTTCCAATGATAACCCTGTGTTCATATCCCGCTTGTGTGTTGGATAATTTTGGGCTACGACAAGATCTCGATCTACCGGAATAAAATTCTCTAAAGACGCAAATGATTTATCGCAAAGTGATTATAATCATTTTGGCCATTATAAAATATAAGTGGCAATGACTACTTTCTTTTATAAATTTAATGCTTAATAATTTTCAACTAAAGATTCAATTTAACAATGATTTAAATTGTGAATTTGTTTAAAATGCATCTTCATGCCCATTTTACAATCAGATTAATTGCTTCTATTTATTAGGATTTTAATGAGATTTTAAAATCTGTGCAAAATAGTTCTTACGCTTATTTTAATACTACATTATGATCATAAATTTTATTTTTATTGTTTACTAGTAGTTACTAATATTGTTATTTTGAAATAAATTATCGATCAAATTATTTTTTAAATTGAACTAAACTTTAACTTGATTTGATGCTATATGAGTAGCATTATAATTAACTTTCATTATAAAAATAATTATCTTGAGCTTAAGTACTTGTATTAAGAACATATTTGCTAAATTTTATGATATTGATATGCGGAAGAAATAATATTTTTATTAATCTGGTTGTCACTTATTTTATATACAGTTCATTAATTGTGGGATCAGCCTGTTCATAATTTGCTTGTTTAGAAATTATTTATGAATAATATGCTGACATTCACCTCAATAGAATTTGACTAAAATATGAGTGAAACCGAAGTTGAGCTTAAATAAAATAAAATTTTAGTTTAGTTAGCTTTTATAAGGAATCTTATAAATTACGTTCAGCAATTTAATCACATTTTAGGATGCACTTGGGGTAATTTTCCAGTAACTTTATTTGGCTATCAACTTTCTAATCTATTTTCAAAAAATTTTATGATAAAAAGTTATTTTTATGAACGAGTTGTTAAAATATGATGGCTATCAAAAAGCTGTTACTTGACTATTTCAAAAAAAAAAAAATTTATAACACTCACATTAGCTTTCTAAAAAATTAATTTTTCATAACAACTTTACAATTATCTTTATAAGACTGCCATAGTGAGCATATCTAACACCTAAACCCTAAATCTAATACAAGCTATTTTATCAATTTTATCTAGCATAATCATCCCAAATGCACCCTAAGACTTCCATAGTGAGCATATCTAACACATAAACTTCAATTTTTAGATATATTACACTCAAATCTTTAATATTACATCAAAAATATCATCACCACTCCCTTTTTTAGAAGTGAAATGCACCATTTTAAGCACAATAAAGTGTTAGATAAGTAAATATATAACTTTAGGTGTTAGATATATAAAGATATATGAATTGTGTGATATGTAGGTAAATCTTTCTTATTATTATTATTATTATTATTATTATTATTATTATTATTATTATATGGATAATAATCTGATTCTTCGATGGAGTGGCTGTCCTCGATGACCACCGGTTTGACATGATATTTGAATTTTATATCATTCTTACAAATTATTTATCTTATTAACATATTCAAATGAGACATATGTTTCAAAATATCATCCTTGCTCACAATGGAAGTAAGCATAAACCATACAAACTTTATTTAAATAATAATTATACTAAATTCTTAAAAACATATGAATAAATTTATATTTTCAACATTTGTTTTACCATTTTGGAAGATTTAAAAAATTAAAAACTATTTAAACTTAAATTGAATATAATAATTTCTGAAACTTTTAAAATTATGATAAATAGCTAAAGCTTCCATGATAAACCCAAATATGGAATGAACAATTTAAAATCTCCTCGATTAATACTCATTTAAATTTGTTCAAATTAATAATAAACAAATTTGAAAGTTTTTTTATTAAATATTAAAGGTTAAATGAACCAAATTTAAATATGATTTAACTCGTTTATTTATGATCATAAATAAACTCATTTTTTACTAGTTCAATGAGTAACTTGTTTATATTATTTAAATAAAATAGGATTGAATAAAATATTTTTAATTATATATTTAAGGGTATCTATTATAACTTAATATTACTAGTGTTTATTTCATTAATATCTTTTTATTAACAAACTTATTAATTAACTCATCAGGCCATCATTATCCACCATATGCAAGATGAAAATTAAACTTTGATGTAAGGGATGAGAAATTGCATGAGGAATTAGTACACATTAATTTACTTCTCTTTTAATTTTTTTTTTCATTTATTTTAAAAAATAAATTCTTGTCGGCCTGAAATCTCTTCAAGCTATCAAGTTTTTCTACATTAAAAAAAACAAAAGTCTAAACAAAAAGTTCAATACCTAATTTAATAAAAGTGATCAAAGAATATAAATACCTAGTTTATAATTTGTTTGAGCATTTTGAGTTTTTCAAATTAATTTATTTGCCATTAAAGAATATGTATATATTTAATGCAATTTTTTCTTGTTTATTTATTTCAATAAATTGATTTGTTAGTATTTATTTATATTAAATGATTATAAGAAAGTTTGGTCAGAGTTTATATAATATTTTATTTAATTTGAGTAAAGAAATTATATATTAATTCTAAATTTATTAATTTTTTATTTGTTAAATTTATAAAATTATTTATTTATAACTAAATATAAAAAGTGAAGTACTCATTTGGATTTCTTATTTATTAATCCGTTGAACTAATTCAATTAATGTAAATAAGCCAAGTATGATTAGTGAAAATTTTAAACAAGTCAAGTTTGAACATGCATTTGATAGTTTAGCTAGCTCAAGCTCGAGACAAATATGAAAAACTTATAATATGATTGAATCAAGTCCAATTCATAATATACTCAGCTTGACTCAGCTTGATTATAGTCATAACTACATTGGCACCTAAAGTGTGTTCATATATATAATTTAATCTATTTAAGAAAAAAATAACTTTTAGTCAAAAATTGATGCCAACCAAAAAATGATGATTAATTCATAAATATTCTTAAAATATTATTAAAATTTTAGGATTAAATCTCACATATGTTAAATTTCCACCTTTTTTTGGCAGAGAAAAGAAAAAAACTATTATGTTTCTCTAACAATTTTTAATGAAGAGATCCTTAAACCATATATATTGTGTCATTGTGAACCTAATTAAATGTTAATTTCTTGGTTCTATTTTATGATTTTGACAATGATTTTATTGTTTTTTCATGAATATCTATTATATTTAGCTTGACAAATCTCTTCTATTCTCATCGTGACCATTAATTGGTAATCATTTTCATGTAAATTCACTTATTACTTCTATTTTTAGACTCTAATTATTAGAGTATAGTAAAAAAATGGCATTTTTGAAACGATCTTAAATGTCTTTTGAATTTATTCGCAATAGAAATATCTTTGATAAAAACTAACTTTTTAGTGGATAGCAACTTTTGTTATCATTATCTTGCTTGGGCATAGGATTCAAGTTTGTATAAAATATATCATAATATCAACAATGAAATAACACTATTATTAAATATTCTACCATATTGATTGTAATTTGATTATCTGTCATAGAGATGAAGAGTTCAATCTCATAATCACAAATTTTCTTGTCTAACGTTATAAGTGTTGCAACATCAAAATATGATCCAAGTTGCTAAGGTTGACTGATAAGCCTCATATCATCGACGATGTATCTCTTACTGATAACTTCACTCCTAAAGTTATTCTCCCACCTCCCTCACTTCTTTAGGAAATTCAAGGGATCTATCTTATCACTCTTTCTAATCAAATTAATTGTGTAAAAGACATATTCAAGATAATTTTTTATATGATTCTATTAATGATCAAGACAAGTTAGTTTTTGTTAATTCATTTACTAGTTTTGATGATGATACTTCACCAAAGAACTTTGACTTTTTCACACAACATAGAAGCAAATATTGTGACAAGAAGAAAAAGAAGTATTTTTATTATACTAGATATTTTTTAAATCCCTCGTATTGTACGATATGTTAAAATAGAGAAAAGGAGTACAGCAAGGCTTACCCTCTTTGTCTTTTTCTTACTTTTGATTGGCCTATATAGGTTATTTTTTGTAATTAAAATAATTATTTAACTTTTAAAAAATGAATAAAGAAGTATAATATGAAACAAATTATAGAAAAATTTAAGACTATCAACCTCAATATTCATTTTACAAGCACAACAACAAGCCTTTATCCCACTATGTGGGATCGGTTACATGAATCCTTCCTCTCCATTGGGTCGTATTAAATGTCATATTCTCATTTAATTCTAATAAAATATAGTCATTTTATATACTTCCTCATTAAGACTTTTTAAGTCTACCTATGCATTTCTTAACATAGGCCAAATCTAAATCATCTACTCTCCTAATTGGGACATCAGGCAACCAATGTTTTATGTGAACAAACCATTTAAGATGACTCTCTCTAATCTAATCTTCATTGAAAATACTCCAACCTTTTCATATATATATATATGTGTGTGTGTATGTATTTATCTTGTATTTTGTCGTTTAAGTGTAAATCCACTTATCCACCTGAGTATTTTCATCTCTGCAACATTTAGTTTTATGCTTCTCTTTTACTGGCCAACACTCCACACGATAGAGCACAAATCTCACCACCATCTTATAAAATTTTACATACCAAAAAAAATGTTCAACATATGTGCATGGCACATGGGCCACACTAGCCACACTAGAGTGAGCACAAAGTTATTATACTAAAAAAGGAGCTATTACAGCACTAAATTGCAATAGTTAATAAAATTATTGCAAATCCAAATATTTATTATTGTGATTATAATTGTTGCCTGATTCCTACATTTATGCCCTCTTTCAAGGAAAAATGATGAGAGGGAGCTAATATTTGAGGTAGAGGGCAAAAAAACAATAATGTTAATGATTATCATAGCATTGAGATTTGCATAAATTCAAATAATCTCTCTCTCTCTCTCTCTCTCTCTCTATATATATATATATATATATATATATATATATATATATATATATATATATATATATATATATATATATATATATATAGACACACACGTGCAAAACACCTTTTAAAACTATAAATTAAAAGTAAATTATGTTATTCCCATCACTACTAAAATTGATTAGAATAAATAATCTTCATCATTTTATCAAGAGGGTTGTCACACAACCACTGATATTATCTTTTATTATCTACAACAAACTTAAAGTGATGTATCACTCCTTTTCAGATTTAAGATCAATATAATCATTAGGTCCATACGACATGAACCATTTAGACAAAAACCCTTTTTCTTTTAGGATTATAACCCATGTCCTTACAAAGTTGATCATTATAATATATTTGAATGATTCCAACACTTGATCTTCTATAATATTCATGACCATACTCTTTCATGTATTTATTCTATTTCTTCATATCTTCTTCCCCCAATTTTATGCTCGGGAGCTGAAATCCACCATTAAGAAAATGTGCCAACCATATTGCCTTCAACTCCAAAGTAAATAAATTTGATGCGCTCTTTGAGTATCCAATTATTGCCATTTGTGAAATCCTCGGTTGAATGCATTCTATATAGTACATAAATGCGTTGATAAGATTATTCTTTTTACTAAAAATAATTCTTAAGCACACTATCACAAATTTAACTATAAAATAATTTTTTTGACATATTTTTTCAATGTTATTGAATAAGCCTATTTACTCATCCACCATAGGAGTGTAAGAAAGCTAAATTTTATGTTCATGTTTGCCTCATTAACTTATTAAGTTGAACATAGATGGTTGATAAACATAAAATTTATTGGTAAGTCAAATCTAAGTTATTAAATCTTTATATTGTCTATCACATGTATGCACACACTAGTATAAATATATGAATATGAAAACCTATAATATACAAGATTATAAAGTATGTGAATACATAAATATGTATAAGTGCACATTCAAACATGCAAATTACATATATATAGGAACATAATCAAACTATTATCAAACCAAATAGGATCAACAAGGCCATGCTTCACTCATTAAATTAAATATATTAAACTATAAAACTAGTTTAACTTAAGCTAATTATCCAAATCAAACACAAATAAGCTTTTTTTGATAACTTTATGCACTTATTATATTAATATTTTAAGTTATATATGAATATCTAATTAATCAATGTGAAGTATAACTATTAAGTGGAAAAATATTGTCTAGGTGGCCCGTCACAATATTTTGAAATGAAAACAATTTAAAGACATTTCAAATTTTCTCATCACCCTTGAAGCCAATACCAAATATGACTATATCAGCCTTTAACGGTGCAGCTTCACCTTCCAATATTATACCATCCCTACAAAACTCAAAGCTTTTTGAATATTTTAGAACAATTCTCTTATTTTTCAGCATGTCATAGAATTTTTCAGGCAATAAAGCAACTAAGGATGAACTCATTGCTTGAAAGAGGCTATGGTCTGGAACTATTCTATACTTCTCCATAGGTCTCATTTTATTGACGTAGATTTCAATAAACTTAGTTATAAGCCACCTCTATATTTTTAAAAAAAATGAATGTGAGATATTAATTTATATAATTAATTTAGAATAATTGTTAGAGGAGGAATATCATTTACTAAAGGAGAGAGCAATGTTGCCAAGAGGCTTAGCATGATTCCTTCTCCTAGTCTGTAGGAGTAGCTCAAAAATGACCGAGTAGAAGTAACCTAATGAAACACCACATGCGATAAATCAACTATGTTCCATCTTTCGTTTGGACAATCATCATGCAAGGAACTTCCGCACCTACAAGTGCAAATTTAAGAAAAGTAAGAATAAAGTATATGAAACTTTATGTGCATGTGAGTACTACCGTGAGTGCATAGTATGCTTCATAATTGTTTAATATAATGAACTATTGTATGATCTTCATATACTCCAACACCAAATAAGCGACAATCCATATGCATGATGTATTCTAACAATTTTAATAATGATACTAACAATGATCATACCATTAATATCAGATTCTGTGACATCGAGTTGATTTGAGAAAACGCGATTACAATGATACATTTTTCCTTGACAAACTCAATGACATTGCTTCTCATTTTTGCTAAGTCCATTGAGTGGAAAACTAGGGATATTAGGCCACCAACCTTCCTAAGCAAAGAACTGCAAAGTCCATTATATGCTCCTCTTATGGTGAACATATTGTCTATTAAGGGATTAAAATATTGATAGAATGTGAAGATTAGAAAGGTAAATTTGATAAATTAGACAACAATGTAATGAGTATACAAATGTAAAAAAGTAGAAAGGATGCAAAAGCTAAATTCAAAACATAGGCCCCATTGGAATCAATTTTTTGTTTTCTATTTTTTTATTTTTATTTTAAAAAATAGAAAAAATAAGTAAAAATATGTTTGTTTATCTATTTTATTATTTTTATTTTTCTATTTTTAAATAAATTTATTTTTTATTTTCAAAAATACTAAAAATATGTAAAACCTATTTTTCTTTATTTTTAAAACACCCGGTCATACTTTTCAAATTTTTAAAGATTTGAATTTGATTTTTTTATTTTTTTTAAATTATATTATATAATATTATTAATTTTAATTAATTTAATCTCACAAGATTTATCTCAATATATAATAATAATAGATTAATGTTACTAATTTAACTTATTTTATCAATAATTATTATTTAAAATATATTTATATATTTTCATAAATTTTATCTTTCTCATAAAATATAAATATGACGTAGATATTTTACATTTCATGTGTATGCATCGACTCCTACAAATATGTGTCTTTGTTTTGTATTTTTAACGATTCAAATGTATCAATGTAGTTTATCATGCAATAAGATATTTTTTAAGTAGTATCGACGATGATCAAAATAATTTTGCTCAAATATCAAGATGTCACATTTGTAACTTGTCAGTTTTATTATGTGCAATTGAATGAACTATGCAAATTCTTGTTTGTTAGATTTTTAAATTTTGAATTTTTCTAAGTGATTCTTTTTTATGAACGAGTATTATTCGGGTTGTTTCGACTATAACTCAAATTAATTTGTGCACATTACTTTCATCGATCATCGATTTCATTCAATTTGATTCGATTTAAGCAATATAACATATATGTAGGTCAACATCCATTATCGTCATTTGTGTCCTCAAACATTTTTTTGCTTTATGTTAAAATAAGAAAATATCAAACATATTTTTATTTTATTTTAAAATTTAAAAAATAAAAAATACAAAGTGGTCGCAAGCGACCCCTTAGAGTAATAATTAATTTCATTATTTTATTTTTTCCATTAAAAATTTTAAAAATAATAACTAAATATTTTTTAAATAAAAATCATAAAAATATCAAACAAGTTTTTATTTTCACATAAAATAAAAATAAAAATAAAATAAAAACAAAAAAATTGGAAATAAAAACAAAAAATTGGAAACCAAAACAAAAAATAAAAAATAGAAAATGATCCCAAACTGCCCTTAGGGACCGTTGGGGATCACTTTTATTTTATATTTTATATTTTTGTGTTCTTATTTTATTTTATTTTATTTTACTTAAAAATAAAACAAATTTAATTGTACTTATTATTTTTAAAAAAATACTCAAAGCATCTTTTAGATGTTTTGAGCATTTTTAAAAATAATGTTATTTTTTTTTAAAATAAAAAATAAATATACATAAAAAACACTCTAATAATTTCTTAAGAAATATATTTTAAAAAATAACATAAAAATAAAAATAAAAGATAGATTGTCGTAGGATCTTTTTTGCTTAAAATTTTCAAGAGCCATTAAGGATTATAGATATGATTACTGTGGTACATGCAATGAGTTGATCATCACATAATAAGGTGATCGTAAATTAGTGATATTATACTTTTTTTTTATGTTTTTCTATGTTTTTTTGTTTTTTCTTGTATTTTTTTTTTGCGGAACCCCATATAGGGGAATTTTATTGCTCACAGAAAAAAGTTTACAAGATCCTTAAGAGGGGATAAACTCAGAGTCTACCGCTCAAAGAGCTACAATCATCCTAAAGAGTAAATCCACTCTCTAAGTACAACCCACACAGCAAAAAAAAAGGCAATACCCCAAAAAAATATAGAGAGTAAAAGACACAAAGGAGTAAACTACAACGCTCGCCAACAGCAGTAGATGATGAGCTGAAGAAGAGTTACGTCCAAAGGAAAAGCCTGCTTGATACCTGCATGAAAAGAAAAAAGACTCTACAAACAACTAGATGAACAAGCAATCAAATAGAAGGAGTTAAGTCTAAGTAATAAACATAAAGTTGGAAAGAAATAGTAGAATTTTAGAGGGAGCTCCAAAACTTCACACCAACTTGGGGCCACATACATGTGCATCCAAAGAAGAAGAAGGGATACAACACACATGCTACTACCAACCAAAGAAGAGAACTAATCCGCCACCCATCAAAGAAAACAAACATGTGGAGCCTATCCATAGGGAAATTATGTAGCCCAACGAAATTGTATAACCAATGAAAAGAAATCCACAAAGTTTCAATGAACTAAATAAATCCACATTCCTATATCAAGAGAGCCCATATAGTGCCAACAGCTATCAAATAAACAATCCACACCAATCCACCCAAGTTCCATAATACAATTAAAATGTAGCAAGCTTAGCAAGATAGGAAATAACCTCCAGTTCCAAAGAAGCTTGAATAAATACTACCATATATAAATAGATCAAGAAGAAAATAGTTTAACAAAGTAAGTGGATATATCAATATAATTAGTCCAAAAAGGCATGATAATATAATGACTGAAAATCCCAAAAACTCGATCTAACACACCCACAACAGGGGTGCTGAAAAATAGAAAAATTGCTAATCCAACCTGCAGGCAGCCGCAGTACACCAAACCAAAAGAAAAGCATACACAACTCCGAGGACGGATAGACCGAACTCCATATAGGCTTAGTAAAAACTGGAATGCCCAAACAACAAGCAGCTCACATCCGACAAAGAAAAAAGGGAACCATTCCCAGATAATGAAAGAAGAAACTCTTGCCAAAGGGGTGTGTAGACTATTCAAATAAATAGCAAGATAAACATTACAGCAGTTAGGTATAAAGGCAAAATCAGCCTTGGAAAATAGCCCTAATGACTGCTTAGGAATATTCAATAAGCCCACAATAAATAGAAAATGATACACCATATCATCATATTCCATGAAAAAAAACTTCAATCCAATAAGCAGGTTATAGCACCCAAGAAACATTGATTTTCTGATCGAAAATAAGTTTCATACACTCCAAAAAGGGGAGGAAAGACCTCATCCAACCAATAGATTGAAACAAAAAGCAAAATTAAAAGTTTACATGTTCCTAACATAAGGAAAACCACTTTTATCTAAATTCACAAGCCCCCGTAATAACGGAGGGATATTATCATAAGAGAATATATTCACCATAGAGGATTTTGCACCCCAATTAGCTAGAAAATCAGCACACGAATTTCCTTCCCGATAAATATGAGAAATATGATAATCAAGAGAAGCAAGAAGCCTCCTCGTATGGTTAAGAAAATAGTAAACTTTAGCATTGCCATGAGCTACCGACTTTAATAAATTCAAAAGGAGGAGAGCATCAATTTCAAACCATATTTTTTTAAATCCTTTATGAATACATAACGATATACCATAATGTAAACCATAAAGTTCAGCAAAAAGAACAAAACAGGGTCTTAAATGAATAGGAAATGCAGCAATCATCTTATCTTTAAAGTCTCTTAAAATACCCCTACAACCATAAAGCCCATTAGCAACAGATTCATCAGTATTAACCTTAATGACATGATAATTGGGCTTTATCCAATAAATAGTCTTACAAATAAAATCAACCTCAGAAGATGAGAGGGAAATCCCAAAACAAGGGGCCGGATGCTTGACACCTTTGAAGCTAGAAGGAGGAAGAAGGTTAGCTTTATAAAGGTAATTTTACATTTGGTTCTAGCAATAACATGGTGAAAGTTCATAGGAATATCACTATGTTTAGCATCATTTCTTTCCCACCAGATATACCATAGTAAAGTAATAGCCAGAACACATTTGATATGTCCTTTCGAGGAAGAGGATAGAAAATTATTTGAAAGGCACAATATAGAAAGGGATCCATCAAATAGAAAAGTATTAAACATACTATCATACCAGTGCCAGACTTTAGCAGCAATGGGGCCATTAACGAAGACATGATCCACAGTTTCAATATGGAAGCAACATTTACATTTGGATGGAAGATGAAAACCTTTTTTAAGGAGAATGGCATCCACAAGAATGTAGTGTTTAAGGATACACCAAGAAAGAATTGAAAATAAGGAAGGGATAGAATTACTCCAGATCATAGGAAAATCTAAAGAATCTTGACTTTTAAATCTAATAGAATGCCACACATCCTTAAAAACAAAATCTCCAGAGGAGGAATTGTTAAACAAGATTTGATCAGCTCTGTTGGATGTTGGATTAATATTGAGGATTTTGTTAACGATCACATTGGGTACATATGAACCTAAATGAGCTATATCCCAAGAATTATGAGTAATGAAATGGCTAACCTTGAGCATGTCAATAGAGTGAGTATTGAATAATGAGTCAATAGAACCCACACCAAGCCAATTATCTTGCCAGAAGAAGGATGAACTAGAATTCACACCCCAGGAGATCATCTCCTCAGTAGCCCACTTGATATTGCAGAGTCTTCTCCACACCGGGGAATCCCCTGGTTTGAAAGAACAAATGAGGGGGTGATTACCCTTACAATATTTGGCGAGGATGAATTTCGACCAGTAGCTCAGATTGCTTCTAAGATATCACCACATTTTGTAAGAAAAGTATTTAATGGAATCTTCTAAAGTTTTATAACCTAAACCACCTTCATTCAAAGGACCACAATAGGTGTACCGGCTAGCCCAATGAGTTTTTTTGGATGTTGGAGTAGAACCCCAAAAGAATTTGTTGATAAGATAGTTAATCTTTTTAATGATAGAGGTGGTAGGGACAATAGTGAAAAGTAGATAAAAAGGTAAGGAGCAGAGAATGCTTTTAATCAGAACAAGTCTCGCTCCAAAAGATAGAAGATGGAATTCTGAGAAAGAAAATTTCTTATAAATTTTTTGAATCACCTCATCAAAAAGGAAAGATCTTTTAGCACCATGATATAAAGCGGAGAATAAGATGGGCAAACCTCGTAATACTCTTAATAGTATTGATCCTAGGAGGAGGAATCAATTTACTAGCAATAAAACCACTTTTGTTAGGGTTAATTTTTAAGCCACTTTCCCTACCAAACTGAATAAAGAACTTACACAGTTTCTTAATGTATCGGGTAGATCCATTGCAGAAACTAATGAAATCATCTGCAAAGCTGAGGTGAGAGATAGGAAAACCACCCCTAGTCTTGTAGAACATGTTAGGCATTTTACAAAATAACAGTTCAAGACTTCGAGTGAGATATTCCATCACGATAATGAAAAGGGCCGGAGAAAGGGGGTCCCCTTGCCTTATCCCATGGGAGGAAGAAAAGAAGCCATGAACCTTGCCATTAATAAGTAAAGAGAATCCAGAGTTCTCAATACCATTCTTGATTAATGTAATAAAAGAATTGGAAAATCCAAGAAGAGTAAGAATTTTCTAGAGGAAAGTCCAGCCAATATTATCGTAAGCTTTGGAAATGTCTAGCTTAAAAACTAGATTCCCACACTGAACCTTAGTATTTAAATCATGGATAATTTCATGAGCTAACAACACATTATCAGAGATGGATCTACCTTTGACAAAACTCGTTTGATTGGGGGATATGATTTTAGGAATTAAATTACCTAGTCTTTTGGCTAGGATCTTAGATATGAGCTTATTAAAAAGAGTACATAGGCTTATAGGTCTAAAATGGTTCTAAAGTTCTGGATTATCGATTTTAGGAATTAGAACAATGGAAGTACTAGAAAAGTATTTGGGGAGGATATTTCCATTAAAAAAAATCCAAAAAATTTTAACCACATCTTCTTTGATAATATTCCAACACTTTTGAAAAATAAGGTCGTAAAACCATCGTGGCTAGCCACAATCTATTTTCTTAATCAAAGTGGATGCAAATTTCAAAGAGGGTAGAGAGGTAAGCATTTTGTTATCTTCTTCAAGAATGATCTTAGGGATAACCTCGTGCCATGCTAATTCATCATAGGAGACATTATTATTAAGGAGATTAGTGAAGAAAGATACACAATCGAAAATTCCTTATCATTATTTTGATTTTCTTGATGTGATTGAGGGCCTTTTTCTTTTTGAACATAACATGAAAATATTTGGTATTCCTATCTCCCCCCGATATCTTTCTTACTGAAGCCTTTTGCCTCCAGTAGGTTTCCTCTATGTCTTGATAGAAAGTTAACCTATCTTTGGCTTGGTTTAATAAGATATTTTTGGAGGTATCACGAATAGCAGCTTCTTCTAAAGCTATGACTTCTTGTTCTATATTTTTTTTGAAGCGCTTTTGTTCAACCATTTAGGGAATTATTTAAGCCTTTTAATTTAAACCATAATCTCTTCATCCTAATAATAGAATCATCAGGATAAAGAGGATCTCCCTAATTAGTAGCAACCACCTCTGAAAAATCTATCATCCATAAGCCACATATTTTGAAAAGAAAAGGAAAGGGGGATTCCATGCTAACCTTAACAGAGATTAGCAAAGGGGAATGATCGGATAAGGTTCTACTGAGGTGTTCAAATGTAAGTAATAAAAGGAATTGTTCCATAGATCATTAAATAGAATCTATCTAGTCTTTGCCAAAGTCTATGATTATTCCGTGAATTGAGAGCCTATAAAACCTAGATCGAACGTGACAATCCGTAATCATATTATTAAAGTCCTCCATGGAGAATAGGTTAGGAGTATTTCCACCAACTCATTCTGAAGAGGAAGATATAGTGTTAAAATCCCCATCCACGAACTAGGGAGCATTAACCTAGGATGGGAAATTAACTAGATCTTCCTACAGGGTCCTTCTACCATACCTATTACAAGAAGCATAAACAAAAGATCCAAAATATCACCAATTGCCAAAAGTGATTTTAACATTCACTGTGAGAAGATCCTAGATAATATGAAGAACAAAAGGATTTTTCCAAAAGATCCAAATTTTGTTACTTGAGTTAGCGAAAAAACTATCAAAGCTGATCATTCTAGCAACAGATTGAATGCTAGAAGGAAGGATAAAGGGTTCCAAGATTGCCAGAAAGAAATGTTATGGGTGCGAACTATGTTACTGAGTCTATTACGAATAGAGAGGGAACCTATCCCTCTCGCATTCCAGATCAAAAAAAAGACCATTTACTTTGGGTGAGAGGATTCAGATCTTGTTACTCTGGCAAAGTTAGGAAATTTAGATTTAGATGGTTTGTTTCTCTTTTTTATAAATGTATGGAAGTCATTGGCCATACCTACAACCTCACCATCAAATAGTGAGTGTTCAGTGTTTATTGCCGGAAGCACGGAGGTTAAAAGTCATTTCTCCTTCTTCCAATTGTGTTGATGACCCATGTAACTTAGGTTTTGGATTTAGATCAGGGTTAGAAGAGGAAGCACAAGAGGGATTAGAATTAGGCAAAACACAAATACCTAAATCAAGAGTAGAAGGTATCTCTAAATACTGCAAATCCTCCATTCCTACAATAGTATTCATTTGACCTTTAGCTAATGGAGATACAGAAGTAGGGATATACGCATTAGTGAGGGAATCAACAACTAGGGGGAGCCAGAGCTGCTATTAGAGGCATTAATGTCAATATTGTTATTTTGAGAATGGATTCCAACATGAGGAGCCTGTTCCTTAATAGGAAGTGAGCCAACTGGTAAATTCTCAACCGTATCCATCTTAGATTTGGGTTGGTGGCTTTGAACCGGGGGATCATTTCTATCAAGTATTGGGGTGGTTGTATTAGTAGTCATATCATTTTGTGGTTCATTCAAAGTGGCCTTAATGGATGGAGCAGCTTTGGATAGCACATGATTTTTCTTTAAATGCGGATGAGCTACAAAACAATCAGCAAATCCATGCACATGAATTTTACAATGGGATCAAAATATAGGAAAGTTTTCAAACTCTACTTTTTATAAATAGCCAAATTTTTCTAACCCTAACCAGATTTTCTTAGGATATTTTTTAGTTATATCCATTTCCACAAGTATCCGAAAGCGTTGCTTGCTTGATCCAACCTGGAGGGGCCGATCAAGACAACCACAACATAGAGAAACTCGGGATTAAAGAAATGCACACGAAGGTTAGGAATAGACAACCAAACTGGAGTGATAGGAGATTCCTCCTTAATGTCAAAAAAAGGAGTCCATTTCAATAACCGCATATGGCAACTAAAAAAAAAATATGATGGTCTTGCAAAAACACTGGAATAATCCAAATCATTAGACAGTTGAATCAATACATGCGTGGAATCAATCGACCCACCGAAAAAACTCCTGATAATTTCTGATTATGAAGAAAGGCTCGGATATTTTCCATAGAAGGACGTCGCAGAGCAAATTTACCAACCAAAGCAAATTCAAAAGGTTTAGCATGCTTTTCAACCATTGAATCGAAACACATGATCGCGGGTACACCCCGGAAGGACGTAGAAACAAATTCGAAAGACTCATCAGGATTCTTTGCCTTACCCGCAAGCACATCCTTGAAAGATTTAGAAGCCATTGAAGGATTTGGGCCAGAGTTGCCGAGGATCGATCTATAATTGCACGAGAGTGAGCAATTTCTATTTTGTCATGTTTCAATCTCTCTTCCTCTTGCACATATTGAGCAATGAGCTCATTAAGAGTTCATTTTTCCTTTTGAGTATTATAACTTATCTTAAAAGGATTAACTTGAAAAAAAAGTGATCAAAATTAAGTGTACAAAATGTCATATATCTATAATTTCTCGCCTAGTGAAAAATTAGACATCTCCATAATGTACTCCCTTATATTTCCATTGCCTTTATACTGCATTGAAATGAGTTTACTAAGAGTAGTACTCACTTCGACCTTTTGAGAACTAACGAAATGGTCTGCTATTTGGCTTAAAAATTTTTTAGCACATTCCTCTTCAGGCATTGCACCTCTTATAGTTTCTGAAATGGAATGCTCCATGATCATAAGACTCATGGGAACGCCTCCCACTTTTCAAAGTTAGCCCTTTATTCAATACTACTTTCTGCAATAAGGGCAGGAGGACGTTCAGTCCGGATCGCATAGTCAAGATCCATACACCCAAGAACAATGATCATATGCTCTTTTCATTTCTTAAAGTTGAGCACTTTAATGTTATTCAAATTGATAGATATGGAAGAAACATTAATTGAAAAGAACAAAAATAATACTCACAAGCTTAACAACATTGTCATTTTCATGTGCATATATAATGTAAACTAAATATATGCTTGAAATAAAATATTTAATAAAATATGCACATATGAAATACCTAACACAACATTGCAATTTAGTCTTTGGACATAAACAATAATTTGTAAATGGTACTCTAAAATTATAGTCAACAAATATGATAATAAATTTTACCAACAATATGCCTATCTTTGGATCAACATATTGTATGCATGATTAATATAAATTCATCACATATTTGTTCTTGCGGCCAAAAAATAATCTTCCTTTGATTATTTTTCGCATATATTAAAATATAATTCATATGTAATATTCATATATTTCAAAAATAAAAAAATGATATAATAGAGGTCACTTTGGTGACATAATATTTCAATTTAAATTAATTTTGAAATAACAAATATCAACTATATTATTCCAACAATTACTTCAATTGATATGAACTTGAAATATTTAAAAATAATAATAATATAAATATTAGCTAACTATTAAAGTCAAAATAGCAAACATATGTTAGATACTATGTGTATTAGAGGAAAAGAAAAGAATGCATAATGTCATAATTAATAAAACAAATGAGCATTCTAGATTTCACAATAGAAATCTAATCCATTATGTATTAGTGAATTATGAATTATTTACCGAATGCCAAAGCAATAAATATCTATAAAATTTAAATTAGAATATTTATACATAAATATTTAATATTATAAAAAAATTTTGAAATAGAAAACCTTTAGAAATATTAAACAATAAGTGTAATTATTACATTTACTTAATAAATATTCCTTTTAAAATTAATTTTAGAAAGCAATTAAATGTAAAATATTTCAGATTAACAAAGATAGATTTAAAATCTGAAATGAATATGAAATGTTATAAACAAGAATGAATATAAAAAGTTTATAACGTGAATTAATTGTATAAAGTAATTAAATGTAAAATATTTCAGATTAACAAAGATGAATTTTAAATTTGAAATGAATATGAAACATTATAAATAATGCTATAGCAAATAATTTCATATATAAATTATAATATAAAATGTTAAAAATAAATAAATGTAATAAGTAACAAAGTAGTAAGGAGAAACGGATGAAATTGAATTAAATGGAATAAAAATAACATTTATACTAATTTATATATATTTATATATATACCCCTAAGTAAAATGGATGAAACCAATTAAATGAAATAATTATAACATTTATACTAACCGATATATATTTATATATATACTCAGAAGTAAAAAAATGTTTCATATTCTTTTTTTTCCTTTTTCTTTAAATCTGAAATATCGGTTCATATTATAAACGGTGGTCAGAAAAACGTTTCATATTTTTTTTTTAAATATGAAATATCGTTTCATATTATAAACACTTTATATACCTTTTTTTATATTAAGATCACAATGACAAGAATAAATATGTCTATCACATAAAAATTAAAATTGTGATCAAAGTATAAAGCAAATTTAGTTATATTATTTTACTCAAAATCAATAATAGAAAAGCCATCTAAAAAATATCGATACTTCATGCAAATGACCAAATTATTTGCTTGAAAATTTAGAATCATGTACTTTGATCTAAAATTTTTAAATAATCAATACAAAAGATGAAGAAGAAAAATCATTTCTCAACGATTCAACATGATAACTACTCTGATACTACTTGTTGGAAACATATAAAGATAAAAAAAATAAATTTATCTAGTTCGGATCTCATGTCAAATCATCAAGAAAATTTAATCGGAAGAGCTCATGAATCCATGGAAGAAGTAATGCGGGATTTTGGCCTTCCACTTCTAAAAGGGTATTCTTGAGAGAGAGAGAGCGAGAGAGAGAAAGAGAGAGAGAGACTTCTTTTCACTCAAGATGAGATATGAGTAAAATGAGAACTTCACCCTTTAGAATGGGAACCATGACCCTATTTATACTTGAGTGTATTTTACTTTATTTCAGCTCATCATGAAAATAAAATAAACTGTCCGGTTTCTACACATGATAATTCCATATAAAATTAATAAGATTTCTCAAAAGCCTAAAATTAATTAATCTTTATTTGATCACAAAATTAATAGGCTTAAAAAATAAGATAATGCATAATGTATAATTAAATTCATATGTGAGCCCACATTTAAAAATCTATAATATGGAATCTATGGATGTGCACATCCCCTACATGCAACGCTATAGTATTGAAAATATTTAACTATAATTTTTATTTTTAATCTATGAAGTAATATTTAAATCAAATATTACAATGCATATCTTCTTTAATTAATTAAAAAAATTACAGTTAAAAAGGCCCTTTTTATTTTACTTTTTAGTTTTTTTAGTAACATTTTAAACATTTAAGAAAAAAAAAATGTTATATTTCGATAGATAAATTACCATTAGAATTTTTGACAAATTTTCTCCCAGAAAATGAAAAGCTATATTTTTAGCCACCAAACTAATTAGGTAATGAGATTTTAAGTGGTGCTAGGTTCTTTTGATAATTAATTTAGAGCTAATTAGTGTTAAGTGAGATATGTTTAACCTATTGAAATTTATTTGAGGTCTTATGTTTAATCAATATGGCCAATTCGACAGCTTTGATCTTATAGGGTTAAATAGGTCTATTTTAAGTTAAATTAGTTCAAAAAGTCTAATAAAGCTTCACCAAGATATTATTTGGCTATATTAATTATTGATAAATACTAATGACCTATTAATATGGTAGGCAATGATTATTTTTGAACATAATTATTAATGACCTATTTAGCATAGGGGATCTTAGTTTAATCTAATTATTAATTATGGTTAGAACATACGAAGTTTGATGGTTTAATCCTTTATAACATAGGTTTCAGAAATTGATTTGATTCATTGACTCAAAATAACTAATTAAATTTGGCAGTAATTTTTGACATAAATTACTATTAGAATTTTTGACAAATTTTCTCATAGAAAATCAAAAGCTAATTTTCTGGCCACCAAACTTATTAGATAAAGAAATTTTAAGTGGTGGTAGGTTCTTCCAATAATTAATTTAGAGCTAATTAGTGTTAAGTGAGATATGTTTAACCTATTGAAATTTATTTGAGGTCTTATGTTTAATCAATATGGCCAATTTGACAGCTTTGATCTTATAGGGTTAAATAGGTCTATTTTAAGTTAAATCAGTTCAAAAAGTCTAATAAAGCCTCACCAATATATTATTTGGCTATATTAGTCATAGATAAATAATAATGACCTATTTATATGGTAGGCCATGGTTGTTTTTGAACATAGTTATTAATGACCTATTTAGCCTAGGGGATCTTAGTTTAATCTAATCATTAATTATGGTTAGAACATAAGAAGTTTGATGGTTTAATGCTTTAAAATAGGTTTCACCAAGTGTTTTGATTTATTGGGTCAAAATAACTAATTAAATTTGGGGTTAATTTTGACTAGGTTGATCAAAGGTTAAATCTAGCCCCTGTAAGTTAGACTCTAGAGATCTATTAATCAATTAAAGTATTTTGACAAATATTTTAATTACTGATGAAAAAAATTGAATGCTTATCCCACAATCTGAATCCACTTAAACTAATTAAGATTAAGTTAGGTCTACCCAAAGGTTTGCTAAGGTTAAACTTATCAATATGAATTAAATTTGATTTGAATATAAATGATTAAAAATTTCTTTAAATGAGTTTAAATCACATTTAAATCCTATGATCATTTTAGGTCCAAATTCTAGTTAACTATGGTTAAGGGGTTGAATATGATTTTTATATAAGCTACATTAGAATTAAATTTATGAATAAATTAAGAATTTGAATTAAACTAAAATTTGGAAAGGAGAGATAGCTTGGATCATCTCTAGAAAGAGCTAGAAGATTAAGCAAAGGATATTAATTTGGTTAAGTACTAATTTAGTTAAGTTTTAATGATTATGACCAACTCAATCTCAATTTAAGCAGTAACTTGAACTTGTCTCACCCAAGTGTCAATATCTATCAGAATTTTGATGTTGTTTATGTTAACAACTACTCATGCATATTCAAATTGGCATATTATATGATTTTCTTAAACAAAAAAAGGAAAATGCACATCATCAAAATGATTCTATGGCTTGCTATTGTTAGGAGGATTAGTAATTCTTCATCATGGTGATGTTTTAGATATTCCATGTAAGGTCGCTCATGCAACGCTTGATGAAATATAATAGAATACCTTATATGGGACATACCATAAACATAAATGTTTAAAGCTATCTAATATAATTCATTAGCATATTTAAAAATTATATAAAAATGCATTGCCCAATCCATTATTTTTAAAATTTTTACCGATTATACTATTAATATTGTTTGATATTAATCACATTTTAGTGCAAATAAATTAACATTATCACTAATAAGAAATAACAATTTTTACATTCATAATACATACATCAAATTAGGTGACAATCATAAATATGAATTCCAAACACTTGATGCCATGGATGTACTCTAAAGATAATCATTAGGTTTTCAGAGGCACATCCATCCACAAGACTTTGACATAAATTCTATAAAAAAAGAATAAAATTAAAATTTTATGAAATATATGACCTATATATATATATATATATATATATGAGACACACTAAGTTATTTTAAAGCTAAACAAGAATTTTTTATAACTAAGAATAAAAATACAAAAAGTAGAAAACTTTAGTTCTAAAGAAAAAATAATAAATAAAAAAATTAAAAGCATCAAATGATCAAAAAAATTATTATATAAAAGTAGCTAAGAATCTTTTTTTTTTTTTTGTTTGGCGGGACATTTGAGCAAATTTCATCTCAAACTCATACACACAAACAACACATACAAGAATTTGAACTCAACACTACCTGATTGATAGCTTTAGCTCTCAACCACTAAGCTAAGGTGCCTTAAATATAGTTTAGCCATCTCTCACTTAGAAGTATCACTACAATCTAAAAGTTAATGTAAGCACTAATGAAATATGGTTTATTCTTATAATGCTTTTTTTATCTATGTTTCTCATAAACAAAATGCATTAATTATAGGAGGATTTGTTCAACAAAAAAAATAAAAATAATAATATCTTATTGTTCCCCATACATAAATAAGGGAGGGAGAAAATAACCTCCAATAAACAATTACCATCGCAAAAAAATGAAGATTTAAAATGATGAGAATATCGATCATCTCTTAAGTATGGGTTGATATCTCTTATTTAATAATATGATTTTACTAATCTAATGAGGTGATCCTTGAATGAGAAGGGTGATATATATATATATATATATATATATATATATATATATATATATATATATATATATATATATATATATATATATATATATATATATATATGATTTATTAATTGATACTCTTTATAGTCATAAATAATCTATTACATAACAAGAATTCATATATTTTAGAATATTATATTACACATTCCAATCAAATTGCTCTAACCCATGTAATCAAATAAAAGATTTATCCATATATCAAAATTTAGATCAAATTTAAGTTTAAGGGAGTGGTGCAAATAAAAATGTACCACTGTGCAGTTTGGGAACTACATATAACCTATATTTTGATATTGTTTTGAAGAATCTATGATATGAAAGTTGAGTTTTCTAACCTGACTTAGTTACTTATGAAAGCGGCTAAAAACTGCGATTTGACTTTTATAAAATAAAAAAAATTTATACACCCACAACAACTTCTTCATAAAGTAACTTATTCTGCAGCAGCTTCACTAGAACTTCTAATATAGCAATAGCTGCTCCAAATAAACCCTTCATCACAATGTATACCAATATAAAATTTAATTGAACAATTTTCATAAAAATTAACTTTATCAGCATCTTTATTTAGCACAAGAAATCTTAGAAGCCCTTGAATGCTTTTCATATAAATTTAGAGGCCATTCGGGATCCCTTTTATTATTATTATTTTAATTTTTAATTAATTAATTATTTAATCCTAACGTACAAAAACGTCAAGAAATTCCTTTGCACCTATGCTCCTTTGACTTTATAAAGAGGTAAAAATAAAATAAATGAAAAGATACTAATTTAATTTTAAAATTCATCGTAGTAATAAAAAAAGTCATCTTAAATCTAAGAAAAAGAAAATAAATAGTTGTTAAATTTTAAAAAATAATCATCTTCATATTTTAATTTTTTTCTCAATCCTTCATATTTGAACGTAAGTAATAACTCTAATATAAAAAATGTAAACTTATATTGAGATAAAAATAATATATCAATAATTAATATTATTTATCTCAAAATAAATTTGATAATTTTTAATTCATCATTGTCAATTTTTTGTCAAAAATATCTTAACACAAAATTTATTCTTCACTATATTATTGAAGGAAAAAAGTTGTCCCATCAAAATTTTGATTTTTAATGAAATTTCGCTGTAATATACATGCAGTTCATTATATTATACGGACCTAGGCATTATTAAGGAGGGTCAATCGCTCCTTATGAATTTTATAATTTTTCTTATATAAAATATAAATTCAATTATTTGTCTTCTTAAAAATTATTTTTGTCTTTTATTTTTATCTTAATATATAAATTTGCCTTTTATTCATAATCCGTATTATCAAGCGAGGAATCGTGACTTATATTAGGGTTATTATTTAGTGACGAATTACAACTTTGATTTTCATTCCAGCAGCTTTGAGATTTTTTGGCATTGATACAGTGGGTCGGGCCAGTGGAGGCACGGGTGCCCTCATTATAGCTACGCTCTTATATATATAAATATAAAATTTTAGATATTAAATATATAAATATATTACAACAAACTATTGGGTTGTAGAGCTATGGATTAGATGGTCAACTTGGTGCCACATGTTATGGACGTTGGAAGAAATAAGGGCACATAGAATTAGCTTTGAAAGAGAAAATATTATATGTGGACTCCATACGTAGAGTTACATGAGCCTTGTTATATGGTGAGCCTGATTTTTATCTCTCACAGGTAGCGCCTTGACGTTGGAGATGCAGAACATTAGCATTGGAACAATAGATCTTAGCTTCAAAATTAGAGGTGACAGCGCTTTGACATTGGTTCACAGCGCCTCGATGCTCTAAGGCAATGCCATTACACTAGGATTAGGGCACCAAAATGCAAAATTGACAAAGAGGCTTGCGCCTCGACCCTACTGAGCAATGCCACATTTCTCGAACTTGTGCAAAAAAGTCTAGTAGACAGTGACACCAGCACCTAAGCACCATGTCGCAACACCGCGACGCTACAAGTCAAGAGATTTCATATTTAGACAATTTTTTCTACAATTTTATAATCTTAATGTATTTTTCTCTTGTGTGCGACGATG
This sequence comes from Cymbidium sinense, assembly GCA_021442155.1. NCBI lineage: Eukaryota > Viridiplantae > Streptophyta > Magnoliopsida > Asparagales > Orchidaceae > Cymbidium > Cymbidium sinense. The sequence continues at coordinate 5,919,336 of CM038232.1, forward strand.
AAGTATGTGCCATAGAGTGACTAAAGTATAGAGAGGCCGGAGATAAGTGTAATTTGTATTATTCTCCTTACTTTTTTCTTTCACAGTGTATTTCTTGGTGGTGTGGCTCCATAATTTTTTTCTAATTCTTGGATTTTTTCACGTTAAATCTAGTGTCTTCTCTGTGAATCTTTATTTTAGGTTTATTTATTTCATGTATGCTCAAAAATACTTGAATTTGTTACGATACTTTATATATTTTCTTATTTAAATCAAATTATGACATATGTAAAATTTAATTTTTTAAATATGCATCAAATTAATAACTTATTTTAATATTATATATTGAATATGAATAAGTCTAAATTTTAAAATCTTTAAAATATTAGGAATATGCCTATGAAGTCCACGTAATATTTTTTTACAAAGAAGGAAGATTGCATGTACAAATCATGTATTGTAAATTTAAAAAAAAATTTAATTTTTTAATCATATTAAATTAATATGAATATATATATATTTTTATATTTGAGAGGGCTTCCACTGATAATAATAATAATATTAATAATAAATATTATTATTATTTGAAGAATTTTTTAATGAATTTTCATGTTAGATTGGTTCCTTCCATGAAGTTTCATTTATTTGATAACATATTATATATGTATTAAATATAAAGGATAATATTATATAATTAAATATGCCAAATTGATTTAAGATGAATAGACAGTAATCTACGGGTCAAAGAAATAATTTTTTTTTTCAAAGGATGGCTTTTTTTTAATAGGGATTAAGTAATTTTTATTTTTTATTTCGAAATGGGGATTAAGTTTTTTTTAATTACTTTAGAAGTAAGAATTATTATTTTTAAAATTAATTTATTTTAAGTAAATTAATTATTTGAATAATAATTAATTTTAAATATCTGTTATTTTAAGAGCACTTAAATAGAAATTTAGAATTATTACATAGAACCACAGCCTTGTAATTTACTTTGATCAAAATTTTAATTTGAATATTTTGGCTCAAAATTATTTTTTCAAAAACAAAGATTTGAGTTAAATTTTATACATAAAAAAAAAAAATCTTCAAACTGTTGGCCATCTGGCATCAGATTTTTCACATTATATATTATATATATATATATATATATATATATATTTATTTATTTATTTATAATTATTTTATGTAAATTTTCAATTTTGATTTTCAACAGTATGGTATTTTTCGATCACCCATTTTATATATGATCCACAAAACGTATGTAGACATATCAAGAGCTTTGAAAATATATTATCTTACAAAAAAAATATTATTCTAAGATCTCATTTATTTCAATAATAATTTAGCTCTCATTTCATGATTATTTCAATCCATTAGATTGCTTAATTTGATTACTTAGAATAAATATTCTACTACAAATTAAGAACAGCTTCTGCATCATAGGAACATGTCATGGACTTTGTGGTGTTTTGCTTATGATGATTCAGCGGTCTCTCGAATATCCCAAGCTTTCCTGAGAATAAAGATCCTGAGGCCTTCAATGGTAAGGTGATTCACTCTATGGACTTAGCAAATATGGGAAGCACTATCGCTGCCGAGTTTGTCAAAGAAAAGCATATCATTATCATTGATTTTCTCAAATATGTTCTCGATGTCGCTGCTGACTGTGCTGATATCAATGGTATAATTATTATTATTATCACCATTTAAATTGGTTAAATAAATCATATGATTTTTCACCTACATTACATATAATGAGTATTACTATGGAGCACAGAACTATGCACTTCTGTACCCCAAACATATATAACTTACTTAGGCCACCTGTAAAATTTATCATCTATCTTATTCTCGCTTTCCTGAATTTGAACTTTTAGGTGTGAAGCTTCCTTGCACAATGATTGTTCGAACAAAATGATGGAACTTACCAAATTTCTCCGCATGGGGCATCCCTTTCGGTTATTATTTTAATCGCTTCGAAGAACTACTCTTTCACAAGCCTCGAGAAGGAATCATGCTAAGCCTCTTGCAACTATCCATTCTCCTTTAGTAAATACTTTCACCTACTTATTATAATAATAATAATTATTATTATTATTATTTAAATTATATATCCATGTATATCATTAATTCCTTTTTTTTAATATAGAGATGGGTTATATCTATGTTTGTTGAGAGCTACATCAAGAACATCACCCATATTGAGAAGTATGAAATGTTCCTGCACCATAGCTTCTTCTTTCAAGCAATGACTTCCTCCTTATTTTCTTTACTACCAAAAAAATTTCTATGAGAGGGTAAAAAATGAGAGCATTATTCTAAAATATTCAAAAAGTTTTGAGTTACGCAAAGATGGTATAATAGTGGAAGGTGAATCTACACCCATAAATGCCGATTTAGTCATCTTGGTACAATTCCGGTGATCAAGATTTGCAACATCTTCAAATCTCCTTCACTTCAAAAGATTATGACTCCTTGAACCTGATTGAAAGATCCTTGTCAGCAGCCATGGGTTTCATCATCTAAGAAAATCTTGTAGACCTAGGGTGATTTATGTGAGTCACTATAGCACCCAAGAGTGAATTGAGTGATATTAAAAATTTTAAAAGTTAAATATTAAATTTTATGTTTTAGTAGAAAATTAATTTTTGATTTTATAATGACAAGATACAATTCTTAATGCAACAAAAATAAAAAAAATAGTAAAGTAAAGAGAGATAATAGACACACAATTTTTACGTGACTCGGCCAAACCTCAACACCAGCCTACGTCCATGCCTAGCCACCCCTGGCTAGGAATCCACTAAATGCAAATTAGCTTACAAATAGTACTCTCCTATAACGAGGCAAGTACAACCCCTACAACAATATGTACTCTCCTACAAAGAGTTGAGTACAATCCCAATATAAATTTTACAACTCAAAAATAAAAATATAAAATAATAAATTTTGATAAAATAAATCTCTCACAAATATAGCAAGCTATCCAATTCAAAAAATGATCTCACTACTTATAAATGATCACTTTACAACTTAAAAATTTGGCAAGATAAAATGCTCACTTAATATGATAAGAAATAATAAAATAAATAGCTTAAAGTAATCTTACTAAGATGTTTATGTTATTATAATTTGTAGACTAATATAAAAATGATTTCAAAATATATTCATAATATTCTTTTACACAATAAAATAAATTTCAGCAAGGAATAATTTATTATATTTTAACCAAAAAGGTGCTTTCAATTAATGCAAATAATCTCAAAATACTTAAATAAAATTTGTATATGATAGATCTAGGTAGGCTAGTAAGGTTTTAATTAAAAAGAGAGATCTAGCAAATATGAAAATAATTTCAGCACAATAAATTAATTTAAAATGCTTAAAATATACTTTTAAAATAGATCTATGAATAAATGATCTTTCAAATAAGACTAATGAAGAAATATTTCAAAAAACCAAAAGAAATTTGTAGGAAGATAAAAATTTTAACAAGTTGAAATAAATTTTACAAACTATAACAAGAGTTTTTACAAAAAAAATGACTGAAGAAACTTGTGATGTGAAAAATTTAGACTTTGATGTCCAAAGACTAATCCACCAAAAAGTATAAATTGAAAAAATAAATATATGGTGAAATAGTACGAACAACTAAGAAGGAATTAAGATCAAGAAAACAAACTCAAGTAATTTGAGAAAGGTTGCTTAGTTGAATATGTTGAAGCTTCCAAACCAAGGATTTGAACTTGCAATATTTTGAGAACACTTGGAAGGAAAATCTAGAAAATTTTATCTTAGATTTGCTAGAGGTATTTTGAATTTGAATGAAGAATACATTCATGAAGAGAATAAGGGCTATTTATAGATAGGAAGGTCATTTTAAATTATTTCAAAAAATATATTATTCTAACATCAGTTTATTATATAATAATTTAATATTCAATAAAAATATAATTTATATTAAATAAATATTAAATTAAAGCAGCCAAAATTGCTATTCACATGGGCAAGTCAAAATAATCAAATATGACTCTTAATATATTCAAAGCATGTAGCATTCATTCATTAATAAAATCAGCTAATGTTTGAAAAGTCATAATAAATTCAATTTTAATCAAATATGGGTCATGTAACCTATCAAATTAAAGGAAAAAAAATCCAAGGAACTGCTTGGAGATGAAATAAGATGTAAATTCCTTGATTATAAAATGAGTTTGGCTAAAATACAAAATTTCATATATTTTGTTAATTTTGAAATATGACATTTAAATATTATGAAATAATTTATATATAATCATACATATGTTAGTTATCATATAACCTTCAAATTAAATTAAAATACTTAATTATATTAAGTAAATAAAATAATTACACTTAATAGTCATAATTTATTATCATTTATTATTTTGACAATTCAAATGCTATGTATGAAACATATAATTGAATGTTATTTAGATAGAGATTTATATAAATTAACCTCATTAAAATAATATGTTAAGTTGTGAGCAAATTGATTCATGCTAATGAACTCATATGAATTTCTAAGATAGTTATAAATGCATATAACTTAAAATATTATATCTTGAGCTTCACATTATCCATTTTGATCTATCTTTCATTCTTCTATTCTTGCAATTTCTTCAAACATATTGTGAGATGTATTGGATATGTAATTAGCAATTAATATATCTAAAACACATAAAAACATTCATTAGAACATCCAAGCATTTGTTTGTTATCATCAAAATTGATCGATTGAACAGGCTCATCAAGCAAACAATCTCCCCTTTTGATGATGATAAACTAATGTTAGTATTGATTTTGATGAAAGTGCAAATTGACCTTTCATCAAAGTTTTTTTAAAAAAATTCTCTTCTAAAAAAAATTTTATACACAAGAGATGAATAATGTTGCTCCCCCTAAAGGTATGTATGAAATAAACTTAATACTAACCAATATTTTACTCTTTTGCCCCTTTTGACAACATCAAAAAGTGATAATAAACTACATATAATTTTAAATATTAGGATTTAACATTCCAAGCATGCATCTTAAAGCACAGAAACGTTCTTCTGGTAATGGTTTTGTAAAAATATCTGCAATTTATAAATCGGTACTATTGAAATTAATATTAACATCACCTTTCAAAACATGATCTCTAATAAAATGATGTCTAATTTGTATATGCTTGGTTCGTGATTGCTGGATAGGATTTTTGGTCAAACTAATAGCACTAGTATTGTCACACTTAACTAGAATGTGATCTTGCTTAATACTAAAATCTTTTAATTATTGCTTTAACCAAAAGACCTCAGCAACACAGCTACTGGCAGTTATGTAGTCAGTCTCAATAGTGGATAAAGCTACATAATTTTATTTTCTAGACAACCAAGACACAAGTGATGATCCTAAAAAATGACATGTGCCTAATGTGCTTTTTCTATCTACTTTACATCCATCAAAATCAGCATCAGAATAAGCAACTAAATAACATGATAAAGAATTTTTAGGATACCATAAACCTAACCTAGTAGTGCCTATCAAATACCGAAATATATGCTTGACTGCTATTAAATGAGATTCTTTCGGGTTGGCCTAAAAATGAGCACACAAACAAACAACAAACATAATATCAGGCCTACTAGTAGCAAGGTATAAAAGTGAACCTATCATACTCCTATAAAGTTTTTGATCAATAGATTTTCCTAATTCATCTAAATCTAATTTTGTAGATGGGCTCATAAGAGTTTTACTAGATTTAACTTTTTTCATGTCAAACCTCTCAAGCAATTCATTTGTGTACTTAGTTTGACAGATGAATGCACCATTTTCTTATTGCTTCACTTGAAAAACTAAGAAAAAAATTAAGTTCTCCCATCATACTCATTTCAAACTCTTTAGACATCAAAGATGAGAACTCATGGCACAAAGATTCATTTATACTTCCAAATAATATATCATCTACATACACTTATACCACAATTAAATCATCATCTATGCACTTAAGGAATAAGGTGGTATCCACTCTACCCTTTCTAAATCCATGATCTATCAAAAAGTTATTTAACCTTCATACCATTTAATTTAGGTGGTTGCTCTATAATTTGGACAATCAAGGCTCTCAAATCTAGGTGGTTGCTCTATAAATACATCTTGGTCAATAAATCCATTCGAATATACACTCTTGGCATCCATTTGAAAAAGTTTAAAATCCCTAAAATAAGGATAAGCAAGGAGTAACCTAATAGCTTCTAGTCCAGCTACGGGTGCAAAAGATTCTTCAAAATCTATACCATCAACTTGTGTGTACACTTGTGCTACTAACCTAGCTTTATTTCTAACAATACAACCTTAATCATCTAGCTTATTCCTAAAGACCCATTTTGTTCCAATGACATTTTGATCTTGGGGTCTTGGGACTAATTCCCAAACATCATTTCTTACAAATTGATTCAACTTGTCTTCCATAGTAATAATCCAAAAATTATCTTTTCATGCTTCTTCTAAATTTATAGGTTCAACCTTAGATAAAAATACTGAATGATGTACAACATCTCTATTATGTCTTCTAGTCATAACTCCTTTTGAAGGATCTCCTATAATTAGTTCCTTTGGATAATTTTTACTATATTTCCATTCTTTAGGCAATTAATCATCCACATTATCTTCTAAAGATATTTTCTTAAAATTATCAATCTCTTCATCAATCACTTCATTTCTAATGGGATCAATTAAATTTTCATCAAAAATAACATGTATTGATTCTTCTACATTCTTTTTTCTTTTATTAAAAACTCTATAAGCTCTACTAGAAAGAGAGTATCCTAAGAAAATATCATCATCTAATTTGCAATCAAACTTACCTAATTGCTATTTTCCATTATTCAAAATAAAGCATTTACATCCAAAAACATAAAAGTGTTCAATCTTAGGCTTCTTTCCAAAAAATAATTCATAGAGCATCTTCTTCAAAATTGGTCTAAAATAGATCCTATTCCTCACAAAACATGCACTATTTATCGCCGCCTCAAAAAATGTCTTGCCAGTTTATACTCATCAAGCATAGATCTACTTAATTTAATTAATATTCTATTTTTTTCTCTACTACTCCATTTTGTTGGGGAGTTCTATGTGCAAAAAATTATGTCTAATCCTATGTTCATCACAATAATCCTCAAATAATTTATTTTCAAATTCGCCACCATGATCAGTTTGAATCCTATTAATCAAATGGCCTTATTCTCTTTGAATATATTTAGAAAACTTTCTAAACTCACCAAAAACATCATCTTTATTAGCTACAAACAAAACCCAGGTATATCTAGATAAATCATCAACAATCACAAAATCATAATTTTTACCACCTAAGCTAGTGGTGCTAATTTGACCAAATAAATCCATATGCAATAATTCTAAAGGTCTAGAAGTAGAAATAATATTTTTACTTTTAAATGAGCTTCTAGAATGCTTACCATGAATATATGCATCACAAATATAGTTTGAATGAAAATTTAATTTAGGCAAGCCAACTACTAAATCAAGTTTAGCAATTTTATTGAGTGTGTGCATAATATGACATAATCTCCTATGCCATAACCATATATCATCATGAGTGCTTTTTAAATAAAGTAAATTCAAATTCACATCATGAAAGCTATCTAAATCAATGACATAAATAATTCTATGTCTTTGTCCTATTAATAAAATATTTTCATTATTTTTATAATACAATATGATGCATAGAATACTACATTCAAACCTTTATCACATAATTGACTAACAGAAATTAAATTATATTTTAATCCTTCTACTAGAAAAACTTTATCTAAAGTGATAGAATTCTTAGAAATATAACCAATGCCAATGATCTTTCCTTTTGCATTATCTCCATATGTAACAAATCCTCCATCACTTGATTCTAAAGTTATGAATTTATCTTTATCTCCTATCATATGTTATGAACATCCACTGTCCAAGTACCACATGCCTTCTTTGATTTTTCTTTGAAGAAATTCCTACAAAAGAAAATCACATGTTAACTTTTAGAACCCAAACATGTTTGGGTCCACATTCTAAATTTGAATCAATATATCTAGCATGTGTGGTTTGTATAGTGCTTGTACCTTTTGGTACCCATACATAAGATGATTGCTTAGTGTTTTGTAATTTATGTGCATAACAATCAAATGAAATATGACCTTTTCTATCACAATAGTTGCACCAAACATTAGTGTTTGCATATGGCTTAACACGATAATTATAAGGTATATGAGTGGTATGTGTATGATGCAAATAATTTTATTAAATATTTTACTTGATGAAGCATTATAATGAACTTGTGATTTCAAACATAATTCTAATCTTAATTTTAACATGATATTCTCTCTTTCAAGTTTACATACAAGTAAGGAACAATTCAATAAAGAATTATTTTTATTTTTTAAATTATCACATTCAATTTTTAAATCAGAAAAACTGCATATCTAAATTTTTTTGTTCTTTTTCTAAGGTTTTGTATTTTATTTTTAATTTTTTATATTTAATAATCATTAAAAGCATCATCTAATTCATCATAAGATATATCATTACATACCACTTCAAAATCTAAGTCATATTCTCCATTTGTCATAAGACATATGTTGACCTCTTCATCGGATAAGCAAGTACTTGATTCATTTGAATCTGAATTGGCCCATAAAGCCTTCTTCTTCTTCTTATGGTACTTTTTCTCCTTCATATTTTTTTCTTTTTTTCACATCAATCACTTTCTTCTTTGATTCAACAAGTTCTGGACAATCACCTCTTATGTGTCCAGGCTTTTTACAATGGTAGCAAATGATCCATTCACCTATAGAAAATTTCTTAGTTTGAAATTTATAGTTTTTATATTTTTTTTTATACCTTTGATTCTTCTTCCTTAGCAATTTTCCAAGCCTTCGGATAGCATGACCACCTCATCACTATCACCATCCAAGCTTATGGTGCTACGTTCATCACTATCATCAACTTGTAATGCAATGGCTTTTCCTTTCTCCTCTCCCTTTTTGAGTTATCCATCTTATCCCTTTGAGCAATAACCTATTCATGTGTTATCAAAGAACCCAAAAGCTGATCAAGTGGATAAGTAGATAAATTCTTAGCTTCACTAATAGTGTTTTAGCTTTCCCATTCTTTTGGAAGACATCTAAGAATCTTATAGACTAAGTCTTGATTGCTATATATTTTTCCAAGAGAATGCAATGTATTAATTATTTTCATGAATCTAGTATACATATCAGAAATAGATTTAGAAAGAAACATATGAAATAACTCATATTGATGAACAAGTCTATTTATGTGAGCATCTTTAACTTCACTAGTTCCTTCATAAGTTATAATGAGTTTATCCAATATTTCTTTTGTTGTGCTTAACATAGAAATTTTCATGTAATCGTCTGGTAATAAAGCACAATGTAAAGTATTACATATCCTAGCATTTAATTCATCAAGTTCTCTTTCAGCTACAGTCCATTCCTCAAAAGATTTTTCTACTTTAATGCCATTTACTTCTATTGTGGGTGTATGATATTGATGTGTCAACATATACCACATGCGTGCATCTTGACCTCTTAAAAATATACTAATTCTATTTTTTCAATAATCAAATAGTACACTATCTAAAAGTGGAGGTCTATGAGTGGATTGTCCCTCTGGTAGTGAACCCTTTGGAAAACCTTGTGCCATAGTGAAAAGATCTACTCTTGGATGTTAAGCCAATAAAAGAGCCTTCGATACCAATTGTGAGTCACTATAGCACCCAAGTGAATTAGATATTAAAAGTTTAAAAGTGAAATATTAAATTTTAATTTTAGTAGAAAATTAATTTTGATTTTATAATGACAAGATACAATTCTTAATGCAGAGAAATAAAAGAACAATAAAGTAAAGAGAGACAATAGTTACATACGGAGTTTTATTGTTCACTCTTTAAATACTTGTGTGTGTGTGCTGGATTTCACAATAAAGCTAAGACGAAAACTTTTACTCTACACAACCTGGTTTTCTAGCAACATTACATATATACGAGCTTGTTAAATATACAAGCATACATAAAATGAAAGTCGTATTAGAGCCATGATGGGGTAAATCCCATAGGGATTCTTGATAAGAAGAATGCTAAATAGATCAAATTATTTATTCTACTGAAAGCTTACCAAAGTTGGGTAAATGTTATTTTGTAATCTTCTAAATCCTTGACTATATATTATATCATTATGATAAATCCTTTTGTGAATTATAATCAAAATAATTTCATGATCTTTTTGTTATCCTTACTTCATCACATATGTGTGTAATTCCCTAAAAGTTGTCTTGGGTTGTGAGTCCTATTTATGTTGACTATTTGGAGTTACAAAATTTTATGAATTTATTTTATTATCTCTCAAGACAGTCTCATCTATTTAGCACAATTCTCTATCCATCAAATTCTTCCCTACTCATTTTATGGCTTCTTCTTCTTGCCCAAATTGTAATCTTATGATTAGAAATTCAAAAAATAATAGTTTAATTAAAAATTTTGAATTAACAAAGTTTCCTTTAAATGAAGAAGACCATAATAAATGGTCTTTACCCAAAGTCGATAAATCTCTAATTTATCGAATCGGTACCTTTGATTTTAAAGGAAAAAACTTTTGTTAAAATGGTAGAACAATCTATCACTATTGACCGGTTAGATAAAATCATTTATCTATTGACTCAAGAAGATTTGCATAGATATATGCAAGATTATAAATATATTCACATTGGTTTAATCCAAATAGCATTTAAACTCTTAACTCTAAAAGGGATAAATGCCTCCATTCTTGTTTGCCTGAGAGATGGCTGATGCCTTAACTGGGCTCAATCTCTGATGGGAGTAATTTAAACTAGCCTGTGTCATGGGTGAGTCTATTTTAATACCTTTCCTAATTTAAGTCTATCTTTAACATACATAAATCTATTTGAAGCAATTAAACTTCAATTACAACTTCATGGTTATGATTTTCTTCTAGGAACTGAAACTATTGTAATTATTTTCAAATTACATTTTCGTGTTTTAAAAAAGCTATTCAACCATTTGAACGAATAATTTTAATTGAAACAAATTTATTAGCTTTGCATATAGCCACTAATAGAGTCATTAAGTGGAATGAAGTTATTTTCCATGAATCTTGGTCTAAACCATCGGTTGTCATTCCACGACCCTCTATAAACCAAGATATTGATCAGATAATCTAGACTTCTAACGGTGATGTTGAAGTAAGGTTTAATTCATGAAGATCTATAATGCTTCCAATAGTCTATTTTTCTTTGGAGACCAGGGTAAGATCTAGATCTACGAGTTCTCCAACCCATATTAGCGAAACACCAATCAAGCATAAAAGCCCAATAATCTTTATCACCCGAGAGAAAATGAATCTCCCACTCCTCAAATAAATTTTAGTTTTAATGAACTATCAAAAGTCTAGAGAGACAGTTCTAAAAGAATATAGATAACCAAAATATGATCACTTTCGTAAGTGGTATAGAAATATCACCTTGGAAAGTCAACAATCAAATATCCAACATATATTTTGAAGAAATGACTAAACGTAATAAGAAAGGAAAGGCAACAATCCCCTTTGTTGCATGGTACTTCCAAATTACACTTAATCATCCCAATAAGCTATTTTAAGCAACAAAAAATGGATAAATGAGCAGGCAAAATGGTAGAAACTCTTATCCTCCACCTATTGCCCATATGGTTGATGATAAACCATTAGATATTGCGCCTTTGAAAAGTTATTACTGATCCTCAAGCTTTGAAAGAATTTATTGTTATAAGTAAATAACTTAATTATAGCAATAGTATGCTTCAAATCATTTATGATCATTTGTTTAGCCTAGAATCAAAAATTGATCAATTATTTAAACTAAAATCTTCTAGTCAGGCACGAGAAACTAGAGGAATTAAGGAACATCTTCGCTAAAACCCCTTTTCAACCTCCTCCTAAACTTATGTTTAGATTAGGACCAACCACTAAAGATATTCAAGATTTAGTCTTCAAACTAAAGGATCATTTTTTAGAAACATTAGAAGATATTGTCTCTAATGAATCTCTAGAAAATTTTGCAAATTCTAAAATGATCAGATTGAAGTACTCTTTCAAAATTTTCAAATTCAAAATCCTTTAGATATTCAAAAAAAATATCTTATCCTAAAAGAATTTAGATAAGCATTATTATAAAAGACCCACGCCTCAAGATTTACTCTTTGAAGAATCTACGGACTTCTTATGATGGTAATTCTCTATAAATGGAACATTGATGGACTAGCCAACATCAAATCCATCAAACATTGCACGAATGTTAATGTTTATGCTTTGCCTTTGAAGCAAGGCACTGTATAGTCAAATCCCTTAAATTTGAGCTATTGCGTGGCTTCTCGTGAGTACTCAAAGGCTAGTGGGACCATTATCTCTCTAGAGCGCAAGATGATTTATTAAGTAAAATCGAGCTTAGTATAAACACCTACCAAAAGAATAGCAAAACTAATTGAAAATAATGTTTATAATCTTCTCCATGCTATCCTAGGATCATTTTGCCGTAATAATTAGAGATCAAGGAGAAAAACTCACTCTTTACTCCAAAATTATGTTGTCCTTCCCTTACACATTTTAGATGGTATAAGGATGTCTTCTTAGCTAGAGTAATGACTTTAAATGACACCAATAGCTTACATTGGAAGCAAAAAATTATAGAATGTACAAACCTTTTGTAAAAGGTTAATACCCATCTTCAATTGTTTGATGGGACAATCCCTTACAAAACTCTTACTTATGGAAATCTTATATCTTGTATTAGAACAGGTTTAACCCTTTGTTCCAATATAAAGTTAGATCATCAAATCAAATAGGAATGCCTTCTTGAAGCGAAGACAACTCGGTGAGTTTTGGATCAATTCGCTTGAACCCCTCTGATGCATACCTCCACAAGAAAGAAGGGTAAACAAAAGGTAGAGTATAAATCTAAACAAATAAAGAGGACTAATAACACCTCTAAAAATAAAACTACACCTAAGAAAAAATCTAATAAAGAAATTAATTGTTATAAATGCAAAAATTGATGAAGGGTTGAAACAAACCATCTTGAAAATTCTTTTAACTTCTTCTGAATCTGAAAATGATGTCTCCTCAAGTGAAGAAGAAATTAATAATTTTTCTTCTTCATCCGATGAAGATAGATTTGAATGTTGCAACTCTTGTCAACAATCGACATTATAAAAATATAATCAAAATGTCTCTTTTTACCTTAACAGCTGATTAAAAAGACCAACTCATAAAAATATTAAATCAAGTTGATGACTCATCAACTCAAGCAAAATCATTAAAATCTTAAATAAAAGGAACCGATAATCATTTTTGGCTTCCCATATACTCCGTGAAGAAAGTATATCGTAGAAGAATTGAGAAAAATATTCATCCAGCCGAAGTATCTCTGAATGATTTAAACATGAAGTACGATCATTACAACAAAAAATCAGAGATATTAAAGTTGAACAAGATCAAATGAATAATAATGGATTTAGAAATAAATCAATATTCAACTTATTCTCAATCTATTAATCAAGACAACAATGATTTAAAGATAATTTCAAAACTTCGCTAATCCGGGATTACTATAAAGTATTCAAAAGGAAATATATCAAAATGATATATTTCCATTAAGTTAATTATAAATAATGAATTCATATTACATAATCTTAATGCCCTTGTTGATAGTGGTGTAGATTTAAATTGTATTCGAAAGGACTTATACCCTCCAAATATTTTGAAAAGATCACAAGCTTAAAAGCCAAGGAGAAATCCTACAAATTGACTACAAATTATTTGTTGTAGCAATTTATTAAGATGATCTTTATATTACTATGTCATTCTTGCTAGTCAAGAATCTAACTTAGCATATTATTTTGGGAACACCTTTTCTTCTCAAAATAATTCCCAATACAAGGATTGATCATATCGTAATTCATTACTAAATTTGGGATGAAAAGATTATCTTCGATTTATCACCAATCTTAAAGAAATTATTATAAATGAAATAAATAGACTTCATAATAAGTCTATGCATTTAAACTATTTAAAGTTTGAAATTTTGGATTTAACTATGAAACGAAAATTTCCTATGCTTTAATTATAAGCAAAATCTAATATTGCTTACAATATTTCAAAACTCTATATGTGGTGAAAACCTAATAGCTTTTGAACAAAAAAAAAATGCATTCAGTTGAACTCTTGTACATTGAAATGTTCAATGAGCATGACATTCCCAACTAAAAATTAATTGATAATCTTACTCTCCTGAGCTGTACAACATTTTATGTTATGAATGTG